>JAHLSL010000043.1:3644803-3679268 GCA_025920805.1 Petroica traversi | reverse complement strand
GGGGCCGCCGCCGGGCGCTGCGGGGCCGGGAACGGGCGAGAGTCGGGAGCGGAGCGTTCAGCATCCCGCTCTTCCAGCCCCGGTACCGCAGGAGATATCGGCGTTTGTGACCGGCGGCACTACCAGCTTTAAAAGCAAACATTGTTTTCAGCGTGTCTTGTTACATTTTTTTTTAGTTCATCTGTTTCTTCAGTAGGAAGAGAAAAGAGCTAAACCTGTTAAAAGAGCATTTTTAAAACACTCTCCCCCATACCGCTAAAAAAAAAACAAAACTTGTTTTACATTTCATCCTCGAATAAACGCTTATTGGCTATTTCTTCATCTCCTGTTTTTAACTTCACACATCCAAACCAGTATATCAGCTCTGTAAAACATGATTAATTCCTCAGACAATACCAGCGGTGGGACTTCTCCCTCCCCCTCCGCCGATGTAGCTGCTAATTGTACTTGAATTGTTTACTGCTGTATTGTTTTACAAGTGCCTGGAGAAAGATGCATGATATTCCCACCACCGGCAGAACCATCCCAAGAGCAAATGCTTGGCAGATTTTGGCAGGGATGTACACAGGCTACAACTACAGCTTGTTAGCTAAAAAAAAAAAAAAAAATAAATTATGAAGGTGATGATGCCTCTGTAATTATAGGTGTTACTTGTTATAAAGTCAGAATGTTTTCCAAGCTACTGTAATGCCACACCTCCAATGTCCCAGGAGCCAGGCCTTGGAGTCCTTTCCGCTTTAGTCACTGGTTTATGAGGCTTTGCAGAGCACATCAGCAGGCTGCACGGCGGGTTCCTGGCCCACTTGGCACTCCTGCGTAGGTGCAAAGCCCGTGTGGGTACTCAGCTGTTATTCTGCCTTTTACATCAGGCAAGAAAAGATGAGATACGTGCAATGTACTGCCCCAAAAAGCTGGCAGACATAAAGAGAAATGTGCATTGGATTTACAGCCTGGTTTTATGATTATCTGACTTTGTTTCAAATGAGCTCAAGCAGAAGCAGCCCTGTGAGTACCCTCATCCTGCAGCTTGAGGCAAAACCCCTTCTTGGGAAGATGGTGGTTGCTGCTTTCCACATTTCCTTCTTTTGGGTGCAGTCAGGACAAGTCAGACAGTCTGGCAACAAATAACCTTCAAAAAGCTAGAAAAGGCAGCTCTGCCCATCACCTGGTACATGTGCAAGGTAAGATAGCTGGACCTTTCTTTTGCTCAGAGTACTTCAAGGGCAGGAAGAGTCAACTTGCCTGTGAGAGGGAATTTTAAAAGGTATGAACATCAGCTTAGAGGCTGAGCCCAGTGCTCTGACAGCAGCACTTACAGCAGCTTTAGTGAAGCAGGATCTGTAGTCCAATTGGGGAAGTCCCACAAGGAGATAATGTGACACAGCTAAAGTCTCAAGTTGTCTGACTAATTGAAAAGTACAAGTTCTCCCAAATGAGAACTATAACCAAACCCAGATTTTTTTTTTTAATGAAATATTGTTGGGGAGGGGGGAAGGGGTGTTTCCAGCATCCCAAATTCTCAGTTGCAAACGCATTTGCATCCTTCATCTGCTTTTGCTATTATACTTTCCCAGTTTCCCTGGCCACAGGAGAAGCCGTGTCCTGGCCTGTGCTGGGAGGACAAGCTGGAGCAGAACGGAGCTCCCGTGTGCCAGGAGGTGCCTGGCAGGACAGGGCTGCCCTGGAGCCACCCCGAGGGCTGGTGCTGGGCTGGCTGTGGCAGAGCAGGCAGCGAGCAGCACAGCCAGCTTAGTGCTGCTTGTAAGGGAGAGAAATGGCTCGATCCAGACAGAGCAGGCTGGAGCCTGGCCACACACACAGGGCAGCCAGAGTTAGGCGCAGAATAAATGACATTTTGCTCTGTTGTGAGTCCAGAGGAGCTCCACTGCAGTCAGAGGTGGTTTGGATTTGCATGGGCAGTGCAGAGACATGAGTCTTGGATTCACCCCAGACTCCTCTGCGTTCCTCAGTGGATGGGAAAGGCTTCCCATGTCCGTACCCACACTAATCCTCTTTACTCCTGGAGGTGTCCCTGCAGCCGCCACTGTACCAGAAGCCACCCAGAGATAACTTTTCTATAGCACATTTCCATTTGTCCTGAGCTGCCAGCCAATACATATTTCCTTTTCCTGTGGGGGCAATGAATAGCCATTGTATTTGCGTTGGGCTATTAATCTGCCTGAATTTGGTCGAGATTCTTAAATGAATATTCATGGGAATTAATGTCATTTAATTCCTATTGCTTCCTGAATATAATTACGTGCCGTACGTGAATTGGCAAACGCCACAAGACATCCAATCTTGTTGAAAGTCTATGACCGATTAAACACCACGAGCTGGACACTTGTGCAGTACTGAAGATGCACAAAGCCCTGCCAAGATGCAGCTTGACTTCAGGAGAGGAAACCAATAAAAGAGGGAAGATGTACACTGTGGGAAGCAAACACCACCTTGAGGGATAAAAAATAAGATTAAAAAGGTATTTTAATACAAGCTCTTCCCCAGGTATTTGTCTACATGTAGTGACTGCATTAAACATTTATATTATTTTGAAAAAACCTTTATTTCCTCCACTTTCTCACCCACAAAAAAATCGTCTTTCAGGGCCTCCTATCCTGGCCTCTTTTGAGAGACAGCATCTCTTGGAAGACCTTCAGCACATCCTACAAATCAGAAGTGCCCAAGTGCAATCCTCCTTCTCCCAGCAGCGCGCCTGCCAGAGTTCATGCTGTTCCCCGAATAATAAAGCATAATCAGCTCTGCATTAAAGCAAAACCTGTCCCCAGCATCAGTGCTACCAACCCCTGTCGTAACATAACAAGGACTCTTCCCAAAATATTTGGGCTTGCCCTGTCACAGTGAGAGGCGTTCAAGTTCAGCGCTCTGTCAACAATGCCAGGTGTCTCCTGAACCTCCGGCGCCCGAGCCAAGAGAGAGAGCTCAGAAGCACAGGAATAATCATTATTCACATTACTAAAATGCAACGGAATGTTTAAACAGATAACGTAACACAATCCCTCACAGGAGAAAAAAAAAAATACTGTTTATTATTTATCCCTGTCAGATAGAAAATGAACTCAATCTCCTGGAAAGCAAAAGCAAGGCTTCTTTTTTTTTTTTTTCCCCCTTCTTTCTGCAACTGACAGCCACGAAAAAAATATTCTATTGTGGCAGCTGCGCCCCTTCAAAGGGGCTGATGTTCGCTGTGGCTCTTGATAAACCAACTGGCAAATTTTGGGGGTGAAAAAGCAGTGATTTGAAGCCAAACACATCTAAGAAAAAAAAAGCCTCATGAAATCAAATATCCAAGAACAATTTCATGTTGAGTCAATCCAAAGATTTCATTTCAATTTTGATTTTTTTGGGGGAATAAGAAAAAAGACACACACCCCCCTTGCTTGAAAATAAAATTAAAGGACATTTTGAACACAAAGTAGTTTCAAAATGAAAAATCAAAGTGTTTCATGTCAGAAGTGTCAAAACTAACAGCTTCAGCATTTGTCAGAGCTTTTTTGAGTTTTTATAAATGACAAGTTTGGCATGTGTGCACAGACCGTTTTGGTGCTGCTGAATCTGCATTTTTGCATGCAAAAAAAATTGGTCGGGTGAAATTTTCAGCGGAGAAGCCGTTTGCCATTCCCTTTGTGTGGAGACCAGCAGCTCTCTCCCCCATGGCTGTGCTGTGCAGGAGCCTCACTGACACCTCCAGCTCCTCTTTGGCTTATTAATATTTTACCCTTCAGTTTGCAGGACTCCACAGGCCTGGTCTTTTCCAGAACCAGCTCCCTGGTTAGCGGGAGGAGGTGCAAAGGTTAGGAGAGACCGACTGTGCATCTCCAGCTTGATGTGCTGCTGTGTGACAGGTGGCCACAGACCCATCCTAAGGTGACATTAGGTAATTTATTAGCTTGGTTCATTACTGCTAAGCTCCCTTTCATCAGCTCCCCAAAGTGAGGGTTTGCAAAAAATGTTTTGTCCCAAGAAGTCGGGAGAGGTTACAGTCAGGTTTACACCTTACTGGCAGCAGAGCAGGGGTGGAAAGTGAGCTATGCAACACCTGAATTAAGACATTTAATTTAAAATCTTAAATTACATAAAAATCTTAAGTTACATAAATGCTATTGCTATAAAAATGTACCACCAAGCATTTACAATATTAGCAACTGAATATATTCCTGCTAGGAAAGCAGCAGCCACCCGGATTTTGCAGGTCTGCTTCCAGCCTAGCTGACTCTGCTGCAGGTTTGGGACAGTGCCTAGTCCCCTGGGAAGGCAGCAAATAAGATCTTCTGCAGATAGCAGACACCTACCTGCCTTTTGCTACCCAATTTCTCTAACACTTTCTACATCTCTCTGATGACAGCAACACTTCTTGCTGTATCTTGACAACTTCTAATTAACCCAATCTCAGCATCTCTGAAGCTTTCAGAGAAAACCAATGTACTTCTCTAGAGCAAGAGACCAAATCCAAACCATCTTCTCATCCTCTGACCTCCAGTACAACCTTTTTCTCCACGGGGGCTACAAACCCCAGGTCATGTGTAATGTGACTCTGCTGAAAGCCAGATCAGCTCCTTCCCTGCCTTCCTGGAAGGCAGCATCGAAGCCAGCAGAGATGGAAACAGATTTCTAACATCTTGTTGGCATTTCTGGGTCTGCTTAAACTCCTGCTGCAGGAGCACATGCAGAAATCTTCACAAGGACATGCCACACTCTCAGCTTCCAGCAGGACAAGCAGTCTCATCTCAGGGAATTGGTCTCCTCACTCCCTGCCCTGCTCTCCCCACAAGTTCAGCATTGCCTGTGAAGGAGATGCAGTAATTGCAGCTTTTCCCTGGGAAGGGTTTTCTGTTGATGCTGTGTCCAAAGTGTTCTATGCAGAAGTATTATTTCATCTTAATTTTTCCACTATTATGACTATTTTTTAATCCAAAAGTCCAACATCAACAAAGATTAAAGCTTTTAGGCTAGTTACATATCTATGAAAACAACAGTCTCCTGTGTCTTGGGAGATAAACACTACCAGATGCTCTAGTAAACATGAGAAAGGGGAGAGAAGGGGGAAAAAAGAGAGTGGCCAGGAGAAGGAAAGGGCTGAAAATAAGTTAGAAATAATAGAAGACGAAGCCAGGAAAGTAAATTCCTGCTGTTTCTGGCTGTGTGGCAGTGAAGAGGTTAAACCCCAGTACGCTGCCATCTCTAGACAGAACTGGTTGTTATTGCATTGATAAAACCCCGGGTTGTGTTTTCCTTGTCCATTTTGACCCGTGTCTGACGTTAGCATTGCAAATGATGTCTGTTGCCATTCAGCTACTCAGAGTGAGGGGACAGAAACAAGACAGAGAGCTTAGCAAAGACGATACTAATGGAAGGGGTGGGGAAAAGTCTGATTTACATGTAATTAATTATTATTTATGTAAAAACCATATCGTTGTGGTGGTTCTTGACATCATTTAAAGTCTCTTTTCAAAAGAGGAGTCTCCCCTGTTGGTGCACTAATCTTTTCTCTGCTGCAGATATGAGCTGTGACAACTGATGGGAGCCACGCTGGCCCATCACCACCACTTGCAGGGTTCACATCAGCTGCCCAAAGGAGAGAAGGACAAGAATCCTGCCTCCTTCTGAACAGGTGACTTTGCATTACCAGGGCCCTGGAATGCTAGCGAATCGTTTGGTGGGAAATCATCTGACCCGAGGCCAACACCACACAGAAGAAGACAGAGTTATGCATTGCCATTGTGAAGAAGTTTCAGATGAAATAAATGTATTTTCTTCTGAACTTGTAAAATGATTAACTTATTTATTTGATTTCAGTATCTAATCACAAAATAATTACCTAACCCAGCCCCAAGGTATCTTGGCAATGTTGTTCGAGACACACTCCAGCACAGACAAAAGCTCCCGCGGGAAGACATCAATCATCTTCCCGTACAAATGAAACTGGTCCACAAAAATGAACGGCACGGCTCCACCCCAGCTCTTTCAAAACTCAGCTGTCTCAGCCAGAGCTCCAGCACAGCTCCCAGACACATCCCTGCCCACTGGTTTGCACAGGAGCTAGGTCAAACCTCAAGTGCATGGATTACATATGGCAGCATGACCCAATTTGTTCAGGCTCTGCTGGACAAAATCTATGCAGTGGGAAGTTTATTGACAGTGTCTCACTGGCTCTCTCTAATTTGCCAAAAGAGGCTGCTGGGCAGGAAACTCTGTTAACCTCAGTCACGGTAGGGACAGATTAAAGGGAGCTGGACTCAAGAACAGGCAGGTCTTCAGCCACCTGCTTAATAAAGACAAAAACCCCACAGCACTAATTGGAGCAATTGGATGGGGTGGGAACTTTGGCTGGAGCCTGGAGGTGGAGGCTGGACCGGATGGGATGGACAGTGCTCACTGGAGGGAGGGAGGGAGGGATGTCACCTGCAGTCATGGTCACACTCACACAGTGCCCTCTCTGCACAGCCCATGTGTCCCAGCACATCTCCCCCCCCACCCACGCCCCCCCCCCCCCCCCCCCAGCATTTTTAAACACAGCGCTGCCTCTGCCCATGCTGTCAGCTCACAGGGGACACACAGTGACACTGGTGGCTGCTGAGACATCAGCCCTGTTGCTGCCAGCTTTGTGAGGACACACAGGGCAATCCAGGTTTGCCTGCCACAGGCCAGGTGTGCCAAACCAGAAGCACTGCAGGCAGAAAGCTGCCTGCAAGGTTCCCATCTACTTTCTGCTTTTAGGCAGCAGCACAAGTTGTGTTCTCCTATTGCCACCTCCTTGTCAACTGCTGTGAGCACCAAAACATGGCTAATTCCACCTGATTAAAGGGTGGAAATCTCCCCTTAAACATATATATTTAACCCAAATTAATAATTTCCCCACAACACAAAGCAGTATTTCCTTCAACCCTTGCCCATCCCAGCTGTGGTAGAAATTTCATCTTGGGTGAACTGGCTTGTCTAGCCTTGCCCAGTTTTTTGAATGGACACAGATACCAGGCAGGCACCTGATATCGTGGTGGAAGAAAGAAAAAAAAGTTGCCCTAACAGAGAGCCATCTCCCCCATTGCATTATTTGTTTTGCCAAAAGCAGTAAAAGCTACTGTCATCAGCTTGAGTCTGAGCAAACTCAGTTCATGCAGAGCATGCTTAGCATGAGGGAATGTTTTTGTTTCTTGAAGCAGGCTCCGAGAAGGTCAGCCTGTCTTGCCTACCACTCCATTTCAGGCTTTAAGTATTTTTCATTTTGTTTTTGCAATATTTTTGCTTATGTCATCATCAAAACATCCTTTTATTTTTTTGCTTGCTTTATATTTGTTTGATTAGGTTTTTATCTTAAGTCACCTTTAGCATAGGGACAAGTAGGCCAATATCTCTGTATTCCAACCTTCAGGCTTGTGAAACTGAATGAGGTCAGTGCAGGGACTGTTTTTCCTAGTGAAATTAGCACAATTATAGGGCAGAAATGTTTTCAGAGCTACTGAAAACTCTTTATCTGGTCAGTCTAGAAGCCAGATGTTTTCCTACAAATTCTTTGTTCTTTTTGGTTCACAACTGCTCTCTGCCATCTTTGCATATCAAACATGTGCAGAGTGAAGACAGTGTTTGGAATCTCAGAAAAATTTGGGCTTTCAGGAGGGTTATTTTTTTTCTGCTGTGGTTTTTTTTTTTTTTTCAGAGAGAAGATATTGTTTTAATGGGAAACCTCACACCCAAAAAACCTTGTGGCTGTTTGTTCCTACCTAGGATAATTCTCTGGCCAGCACATTACAGCTTCCACCCCGATACTGTCAGAGACACATTTCCTTCAACCCTCTGACTTGGTTAATCACATCAAGTAATTTGTTTATGAAGTTCAATTCTACAAAGCCCAACTTGGAAGCAGGTATTCATCATCCCAGATACAAGCACTTCTGCTGTAATTTCTTTTAAAGTCAGAGCTGATCTTTATCTACAAAAGGCCGGAGCAATAACTATTTGGTGTGTTTAGAAAACACGTCTCTTTCACCACACCTGCAGCCCGGCTGCCAACTTTCAGCCATGTGGACTCTCCACAGCTCTGGGAGACTCTGGTGCAGTAAACAAAGTCGTTTTCTCTGGATTCCCATGTTCCAGGTACCTCTCCCAAATGCTTCATGTGCTTATGCCCTAAAGGTCTTCACGCAGGCCCTGTTTCCACAGCATTTCCAAGGGTTTGCTGGGAGTGGGAGGTGATGGTAGTTGGGTTTTCTTCCACTTCTCCTCTCCTCTAGATCATCCTATTAATGACTTTACAAGAGATACAGAAGAGCCTTCATTGTTGAACATGAACAGAAACCATTTCAGGAGTTACTCCGAAGATTTTTTCCCCCCCACTCTTGATGTAAAAGACAAATGAAATCCCATCTTTTCAGGCTTCTGCAGAAAAATTGTTACAGGACCCAAACCTGCAGCTGTCTCCCACGAGCTGCTTGTACCTGACGCAAGGTAATGTCCCATCAGCCTCTCCCTTGGCACCACTGGTGTTCATGCGGGTCATAGCAATGCCAGTGCCATTGAACAAACTTCAAAGTAAAAAGGAATGCCAGAGCCAGGGAGACATGCCTGGGGGCAAGAGAACTGGGATAACAAACTCACAGCATCACCTCAGTGCCAACAACCCAGTACTTTTTGTGCCTCTCATTTCTGCATTTCTTGGAATGGTTTCCTAAGCCACCATTTCATTTTGGAGATGAAAGGAACAGGCAAGGGTTAAATCAGAGCCGCCATCCCCCACCCCAGTCTATTCACTGCAGAAGGAAATCTGTCTCTCTCCCACCCCTCAGCATCCTGTCTCTGCTGCCCTGGAAAACACACAAATCCCTGACGGCTTCCTGAGGGGCAGAGACCTCAGCCTGCTCCCAGCCCTCCTCCACCCCGGTGCACCCTGCAGCATCCTGGTTTTCCCATGGCAGAGCACCCTTCCCAGAGGGCTCCAGCCACAGCAGCTTCTTCCCTCCCGCCTTGCCTTGCCTGGCCAGAGAGCTGCTCCAGCAGCAACATCTCTGTCTCCTGGGTTTTATCCCCGCAGCTGCTCAAACTTGGGGACAGCAGGTACCCTGCAGCTGCCTCAGCTTTTCCTTCACCAGGGGTTGGATAATTTCTAATTATCTTCTTCTCCCCCTTGTCTCCCTTTACCAGGTATACACCACTGGCTCATTTTCTTTTTTTTTTATTTCTCTACAGTTGATGGGGACAGCCAAAAGGAACTTCAAACTGCTCCCTCAAGGTCACCCTATCCTCATCCAGTGTGTTCCCCACTGGGTGTCAAAGAGGTTTCCCATCCCTGTGACTCCAAGCCATGTTTATGTCAATCTGAAGGTGTGGGAACCCACAGGCAAGTTCCAGTGTTAAACCAAGTCACACAATCCTCACAAAGCCCCCCAGAGGTCACACAGGGGTCACTGCTTTCTCTACACAGCCCTTGGCTGCTGCGGAGCACATTTGCTTTTAGTGCGTGGAAAGGTCAGCTCCAGAGCCACAGGTCCTCACCAGCAGGCTCAGAAAATGGACCAGTTCAGTTTCCCCTTCAGACACAGGAGATGGGTGCCAGGAGAAGCCAGCCCTGGGCACCTGAGGAGGCTCAGCATCACCTGGGCACCCAAAGGTGTCCCAGCCACTACAACCCCAGATCACAGCACAGCTGGGAGGTGCTAAATACCCTCACAACAGCATCACCTCGGGGCTGTGTCCATGCCAAAAAGTGCAGTTTGGAGCATGGAGTGGCCCTGCTGCCTTCAGTCCCAAGCTGGAGCAGGTTGGTGTGAGCTCTAGGGCTGGATGTTACAGAGACCTGCCCTGAGAATGCTTCCAAAGGGCAGGTACTGCACACCCTGCATCCTCGTGGGGAATCTGTGCAACCTAACTAGGGCACTGTGAATTCACACCCTGGCTCTCTGTGCTGGAATTTGTCTGTGGGGACAAGCCCCACATGGCTTCTTCCAACACTCCTGGTCATGGGGAAGCAGCACAGAGAATTACAGCGTTGCCAAATCTAAACATTGAAAATCATGAGTCATAGTTTCCGAAAATTATCCCAGTGGTATTTAAAAAAAAAAATTAATGAATTCCATTTTTCATCTCTCAGATGACACCCAGAAGTTTCTCCACAGTTCTCAATGCTAAAAACTCAAGGGAAAACAAACACATGACAGAAAGCAGGAGTAGAGATTTTCATGCATTCTCATGATTCCAGAAGCTGGAGTTTTAAAGAAAAAGAAACAAACAACAAAAGGCTTATGATATAAAGATTATAATTTGGCTAGCAGCAGAAGTAAAACCTCATGGTTTATGTGACAAACCTCAACTGAACAACCAGCTCAAAAACTTGGAAAAAGAAGGTGAAGCATTCCAGTATCATTTTGGCTGCCAAAATAACAGAAACAATTGTGCAAAATTTCAACACAAGGAAAAAAAAAATCAATGAGGCTTGTTCCACTTTCATGAACTCAGAGACAAACAGATGTTGACAAAAAGATGTTGCAAATACTTCTTGCTGTTGCTCAGCTGAGCCTGAGTCGCTGCAATGCGAGTGCATCTCTCGTTCATCAAGTCATCACTCACACACAGCAGCCAGTGCAGTGTCTCTGCATCCTGGGTGTTCCTTTGCAATTTTACCAGCACAACAGGGTTAACTTCAGCCTCTTCTACCATGTTAAGAGTCAGAATTAATTATTCTCATTTCTTCTGCAAGAACATACCTGTACTGCCTTAAGAGAAAGGGGCACAGACCCTGTTTCAGGCATATGAAAAACCCTGTTCCGTGGTAACATCTGCACTTTTTAATATGAATCTACAATTTGGACTGCAAGTATCAAAGGGCCCAGCTGGCTCCTGAGCACTACTTTCTGTCCTCCTTCAGCAATGAACCCTTAATTGTATTTACTCTGGAATAGACCTGTAGGACCCAACCTAAATCATACCAAGATCCAAGAGGTGCTCTCCTGGAAAAAGCCTCCTGAAATGGATCCCATGTCCAAATTGAAGATGACGCCATCACTGGTTTCATTTCAAGGCAATCCAGATGTTCAGTAAAGTGATTAGGAAGTGGTGTGTATCAAATATAAGATACTCCACATTGAATTAATGCATTTATTTGCTCTGAATGGTTTTCCAGGTCAGGGCAGCACTTTGCCTGTCACAAGTAAAGTGCTTTGACAGAACACATGGACATTTCTGCTGCTTAAACTGAGCCAGCAAACAGAATGGCCAGCAACTCCCAAGTCTCAGAAGAGTCCAAAGAAGTACTGTCTCTCTGATATATTTATTTCCTGGCCCACTAAATGCATGATTTCAGGTCCCATTTGTCATCATCCTTCATGGGAACAGCCATTTGAAAGGAAGCAAATAAACATAACAGCATTATGGTGGGGTCATTGAGTTTTCAGCCTATTACTGGCTAGCAGGTGTGCAGAGTATCACTCAAATCAGCTACTATGGCCCTTTGCTTTGAAGAATGAAAGCCAAGAACTTGTCTCTCTGTGGTGCAGCACCTCTGCCCAGACTTGGTTGTTCCTGTGGGAACATGTCCCCCAAGCCAGGGGACATGCTTGTGTCCATGCTTGTGGCACAGGGCTCTGGTGCATAACCTGGCCTCAGCTGTGTAGCTGGGACCAGGTCAGCAAATCCTGCCCAGGACCAGCAAGAGCTGCTAAAGCCTTATCTCCAACTACTGCAGAGTGTAAGTGCCTTCTGCTTCTCCCATAGGGACCTGCTGGGGGGTTTCCATTCACTTCAAAGAGGAAGAATGAGGATGAAGAACAGCTGAGAACATAACATGGGCATATCCTCTGTTTTACTTCCATATTTAGTGATTCAAGAGAATCAGTAGCCCCCTTCTTCCTCCTTATCAGGGAAGCATTCAGTGGATGTGTTGGCCATTACCCCATTTGCCACTGTTTTCTAGGGAGAATTACAGAAACAAAGTCCTGTGGCAATCATAGAAACACAAAATCCAGAGGCATCACATCTGCTAATGGAAAGTATCCACAGACATGGACAGGATCTCCAGTGTCAGGGTCCCTTCTGACTTCAGGCCTATGTCTCTTTTTCTCGCCTGAGTTTCTCCTTACACCTTCTGCTTGTGAGCAGGGGAGGACTCACAGGCACATTAAGGGGGGAAATACAGATAAGAGAATGCAGCTGGGTTGTAATTTGTAGTTTCACAGTCCTTTGTGGATAAGCCCCAACACAATACATCCATTTGCCTGCAAATTCCGAATTGTGTTAAACCCACAGTAGTTCTAATGTAACAATATCTTCATGCTGAGCAACTTGAAGACTGCTGAGAAATACAGCACTTAAGCAGAACAAAAAGCAAATTCCCAGCAGCACCTTCCACCCCCATGTTTTTATTGAGTTTTAGTAGAAAAGAATTCAAAAATACAGAGGGCCTGCAGACCAGACTAGGAATTGTCTGCATTAATTTGGGGTTTACATTACTTTCAGCTGATACTCAGATGAAAAATTAACCCAGCATTCCTCCATGGTTTGAGATTTTGTGAATGAGTTTTGTAGACACATCTCTGCTCTCTGGATCTGGTGTTCCCAATGATTTCCACTAACACAGGCACACAGGAGAAGGAGGGACAGATCTGTGTACGTTTGTTTGTTTGCAAGCCAGCGTCCCAGATGAAAAGGGACCCTGCAGAATAATTAATATCAGCTCCGATCTGAGAGCTCTGGAAGGGGTCATGGTGATGTGACTTTTCACCAGCTTTAGTGACTGAAGAATCTGGCCACCAAGATACCTAATCTTTTGCCATACTAACACAAATACCAGAAACTGATTTAAGTGGCACCAAGATTTTTAATTAGTGATGAAGCAGGTGGAACTTACATCGTCCCACACATTAGAAGGTATTGGGCTCCCCAGTGTTAGGTGTTTTTTAAAGTTTTTGTCTCAAGCTTATCCCTTAAGGCAAAAATAAAAGTTTTTCAGGTTATAAGAGTGCCAGGTTCCAAGCTTCACTTACTCCTCTATGAAAATTTAATTCTCAAAATATGTAACTTCATAGTTGTCATGTAATTAGGTTATGCAGGATGCAAAGCAGAAAATTGCATTTTTAAAGATTCCTCAATGTAACATTTACACTTCCTGGTTTATTTCTGATGGAAGCCAAGTTTTTAGCAGTCACATGTAAATTCAAAACACCTGAGGCATTCCCTCATACCAGAAGTTACAAACTTGAGCCACTTCTAAGAACCTCCAGGAGCAGCCAACTCTTGCCATAAGGGGCACTAATAAGCAAAAGCTCCATCTGGGAAGGAGCAGCAGGAAATCCTTGACTGGGGGAGGATAACAGGGCACCAACACACCCCAGATGAACAGAGCACATGTTAAGCACTCCCTCAAGACACCTTTAGCAGCAATCCCACCTGCTCCACCATCCTGGAAGGATCCTGCAGCACAGTCTCACCTCCCAGGGAAAGGATGGTGCATCTTCTCCAGGAACTTTGCCAGCTCCTAGGAAATACCACCATAAAACTCACCGAGTCCCACTGTTAATCACTGTGGCCTCCAGAGCACACAAATCACTCCTGACTCCACCAGAACTACTTCTCTCCCAGTTTTTCATGAGAGGCCCCTCCCAGCAGCCAGTAAATCCCCGAGCAGAGCCCAAGGAAAAGACCTACCTCCCCACAGCAACACACAAGCTTCCCTCTCTCCTGTGGCTTCCTTCCAACCAGCCTTGATCCATGAGTGGCAGAGAGCTGAAACGCATGGGAACCCCTTCTCAAGGGCCATATTTCCCTTCTCCCTTCCAAACAACCTCCTTGGAGGGGAGCTTACCTTCCTTGTGGGCTCCTATAGCCTGAGGGAGCTCTGGGAAAACAGACTGTGCAGATGGAGCAGGTCAGACCCATTCCCCTCACTGTCTCCTCACAGGTGTAGGCGTTTTCCTCTCCTGAGCAGGAGCTGGAGGTTGCAGAAACAGAGTGTGAAACATCTCCCTGCTCTGCTCCCTTGGATGGATGGCTGGCAGGAAAATAAAGGGACCTGAGCTCCAGGATTTCCGCTCTGGATACCTTCCACTTAAAGGATTGGACCCTCTAACTTAAAGGAGTTTATATGAGACAGGGTGGCAAAATTAGGATTAAAGCAAATCAACCATTAGGTTTTCAAAAATTACAGTAAGAATAACATTACTTGTAAGAGATTGGCAGGAATTAACATGAGCATCCTGACTGCAGCAAGGTCTACAAGCTGTAGCAGAGAAATATGGGCACTTCTATCAGGCCTTGCTTCATATACTCCCTGCAAAGGCAAATCACTGGGTGGGAAATGAAAATCAAGAAGGGAAAATATATATGTTTCTGATTATTCTATCCCTAATGTTGTGTTCTGTCATTATGGCAGATTGCTTAATTGTGCTGCTGATTACTTTTCCTGAATTCTTCCTACAGCTGTAGTTTTCACAGTGCCGAGGAAACACTAATTAGCAGGAGGAATATTGCCTTAAATTTTTTTGCAAAATAGATACATATTTTTAAAAAAGAGAATTCCTCCACATTTACCTATTTAGTCCAGGCTCTGTTGTTTATTCGACTCTTCTCACTCTCTGTTGATCTGTCCCTGCTGTACACATGGCTGGGCTGAGGTGGGGAGGTCACAGGGAGACAAGTCCCATTTCCAGCTGAAGGCAGCTGTAATCCCAGGCAGCAGCAGCTCAGCTCAGTCCCCCTCACCTCTCAAAATTCATCTTGTCCAACGATACAAATGTGCATTCACTGTGGGATGGGTTTGTCTTTGTGTTAATTTGCTACTAGAAATTATCTCTATACTTTACAATATGTAAAATAAGTCACTGGTATAGGAGCATCTGCACGATGCTGTAATTTCACCACACATTTAGACTCCACATCCTTAATGATCCATCACAGGGATGATTTGATCTTATTTAACTCTTGTTTCACTGTGGCATGCATTTGCCCTGCTTGTCCTGCTGTTTATCCCTGCAATATATCCCCTCAATAAGGAGAAATGCTTCTTAATGCAGTGACATTGGAATTTTTTATATTTTTTGTCCTTCAGTGTTAACTGCTGGTTCACACAACCTTCCTCTTCCTCCTTCTCATCATCCCCTTTTCAGCAGATGCAACGGGAAGAGTGCAGTTGCTCACTAAAAGCATGTGTGGAGCCCTCACACAAGTTATTTTAAGAGGGGTCGGAGGGGATCCCAGTCTTACACTTCTACAAACCCACCAGTATGGAATTGTTGGGATTAACAGAAAAAGATTGAGGGGGAGTAAGCAACATATGGCTGCTGTTTGTAGGTTTTACCTCTCTCTGAAGTGACTGATGCATTGACCCCATCTAGCACAGCATTTTTTCTGTTTCTCTTGCACATTTAACCATGGTCTGAGCCAGCACCTCGACTGTGACCCAGGGCCAGCCAGCTCTGTGTCATCAGCAGTTTAAGCCTCCAGCATAGGAGGTTTTTGCTGGGGTGCTTGAGACTACAGCTATTCCGTCAGCTCAGTTTGGGTTTGACTCTCTGGGAGCTCACACAGCCCACGCAGCCCAGCACAGCCACCCTGCTTCCCAGGAAAGGAAACTTGGGTGGGATGAGAAACCTCTGCAGGCGCCCTCGCTGCCCTGCGGCTTGGCTGACTCATGAGCGATGCCCGCGGGGCTGCCACCTGTCACTGTGAAATTTCAGTGGCTTCAGTGATTTCCCCAGTCAGCCCTGCCCTCGACATGAGAGATGGGTGTTTCGGTTCACCAGCAGCACCAGAAAGTGAAGACAAAGCAAAGCAAAAGCAGGCTGGGCTGAGCTGTCTAACAGACTGAAACCCAAGGTGAGGAACAGCTCGATTCAGCGACTGCGGTGGGTGGGAAGTGCCCAAAATTCACTGAAATGGGGTTTGACCACCTGAAAGCTGGGAAGGAAATTAATGAGAAATCTGGGTAAAGTCAAGAGCAGCTCATTAAGTCCCATTTGTAAGGAAGAAGCCAACATTGGGGCTCAGAGCAAGAGCTAACAGCAGCAGCTACACACTGACAGATCTCTGTCAGACTTGACTTCATGCTTTATGTACATTCTCCAAGTCCAGTGGCTTCTTCCTGCATGTTTTCCCACCACAACATTGCTCCTGAATCTCAAGTGACTTGAACAAATAGTGCTGCCCACCAGGACAAGGATTCAGGATGCATCACAGTGACTGAATGCTGCTGGGACAGGCTGTAGAATCCCTGGCATCTCCTGGGCTTCCACACTCTTCAAAGGGCCAGACACCACATGCATGGCAAACCCGTGGTGCTGGAGGCACTGGGCTTGCTTTGAGCCTGCAGAGAAAGAGCTTGTGCATGCTTAGCAGGCGAGGTCAGCGTCTCTGGACATCTGGCAGCTCCCAACAGGCTGCCAGACATTGGGAAATCTGAGACAAACACAAAAAAGCCTCCAAATCTGCCTGTAAACAATGTTCAGGTGGGAAAGCAGCATGTACAGTAACTCTGCAGCCTGCCTTGCTGTAGCTGTAACTGGAATGTAACAAGTTCTGCATTCTGTGGAGTCAAAATTGGAGCCTTCATCCCTGAACCCACTCCAAAGCCAAGTTCAGTGAGGTATTTAGGTACAAGAATTGATTGAACAACTCAGTTCCATTCATTTCACTGGACCCCGGTTCAGGGGAGCAGTCCCTACCCAAAAGTGCTTGCAGATGAGGGGCAGCAATGTCAGGTAGCACAGACTGTTAAGGATCCACACCAGATGGCTAACCCAGTCTCCTCTCCAGGAGAAAAGCCATTTTATCTGCCTGTTCCAGGTAAGTACAGAAAGAAGTTTCATGGTCACCATAAGTATTAGGATTAAATAATGTTCGTCTATATTAATCTGAAGTGCATAGCAGGGAATAAGGTAATTTTTCCATCCTTCTGATTATATGTAAAATTTTTATACAAGCTTTTTGTGGATTTGATTGCAGCAACTTGGGATGTCTCCCAATCTGTTCTTCTCCCAGGACACTTTTTCTGGACCAGCTGCTAATGAGCCCTGGTAGAACACATGGTATAAAATATTTGTTGCTTTAACATTTCAAACAACCTAGAGAGGAGGTCACACTCTCCTGGCCTGTGGCCCATGTGCAGTGTCTTTGCTGTCTCAGAGGCCCTCTGTTAGTATCTGCTGCAGCCAAGCAGCAAGGAGTGGGATGGTCCCACAGCAGGGTGTTGGCTTACAGTGACACATGTGCAAAATCCAAATGCTTTCCTGCTCCAGCACTCTCCTGGTGACACCCTTCAGTTTGTTTAGGGCAAGGACATGTTGGCTAAGAATGTCCTCGCCCACCCTCTAAATGGCAGCGCATGTAAATCACTGTTACCTAAAGTCTCTATTTCTTTATTAAAGGAGATGCTGCAAAGTGCTTGAAAATAATGCTGGCTGCTGTGAACTGTGGTGCCCAATCAATGAGAGACATGACAGTCAATTACCCCTCCACTTACTGATTGTTCTCAGCAATCAGCCTGGATCAATACGTTCAATCTCAATTGATAGCAGATACCAAATCTGAAATGGGTCATTTCAGTGCTTTGGAAGTGCTGCTGGAGGGTGTGCTGTGGCCACCATGTTATTTAATCATTCATTTCACTTGCTCCTGCTCCAATCAGCCCGGGGATGGGCTCTCCAAACGGCTCATGCAGGAGTGCCTGGCTGGTGTCAGGGAGGGTGGACAGCTGGACCAGAGCTCACTGCCCCAGGGCATCTTCAGTGCAGAGAGAGCCTGTGGCAGAGAACAGGGAAACAAAGTTCAGGCCAATGCAGCAGGACAAAGTAGGGAAATAAGGAGGGAAACTTGGGCACTGAAGCAAGGAAGGTGTTCCCCAAGGTGCTGCTCTGTGGCAGCAACACGTAAGCAGGGCACCTGAGTGTGGGCTGCAGTGCAGCCACCACGGCCTTGCTGCTGTCCCAGGTGGCATCTCCATCCACTGCCACCCCTAGTGTCACACAGTCACTATTTCAGCAGTTTATTCTCTCCATACACTCTGGCAGAGCACTCAGCTTCACGGGGGAAGGGTGGTGAGGAGCAGGAGGTTGCGCCTGTCTTTGTTACAGGAGACTTAGCAAAGCTTCCAAATATTTGAAGAAGAGCTGTGCCAGGAGCTCTTTCAGAGTTTCCTTCAAAGATGCCAGTTTGAACAGGCTTTTGTAATTGAGAAGGATCATTTGCATTTGTAATGGTTTAAACACAACCCATACACACCAGTGTGGGTGAGGCAGCAGGGACAGGGCTGATTGGGATGGAAATGGTCTGGAGCAGGGAAGAGCTTCTCTGCACTCCTGCCTCCCATTCAAAAGCCTAGTGGGCTTCAATTTTGGTGTCCCTCTGGCATCCCTGTGACCATGGATTGCATGACACCTCCCTGCCATTGGCATCTAAGGGAGCCTGGCCCTCTCACCATGACAGATCTGTCCTTTTGGTGGCCCCTCAACACCTGTCCTTTGCACAGTAGTAGAAGATCCTCCCTGGGATGACCACAGCACCCAAAAACCCCCATGCCAACTTTGTGATCGGTGCTACCAGGTACATGCAGACAGCTCTTCTGTGAAGTCAGAGGTCTCTTGCCTGCACCAATTGCTCTCCAGAGGTGAATCCCAACCCCATGATTTGTCACCATGGTGCTTCCAGCTCCTGCAGGCTTCACTGCAGGGAACTGGCTCCTTAAAACACCATGTCCTGGGGTCAGACAGTCAAGGTAGCTTGGCTTTTCCTTAAAAATATTTGGGGAGGCAGTAAAAATAGGAGGGGGACCTGCTCCATCCTTGGAGTAATGGAGAAAAAGCTGGGAAAGTCGAACTCAAGAGCTCAGGATATAACCAGCAAAAAACATGCTCTCTGAAAAATGGTTTACTGTTGGGGTTGGCTGTTTCAATGTCCACATGTGGCAGAGGCAGGAAAGCAGATGAAAGATAACGGAGATAAAGCATTATCCCTAAGATCACAGTATGGCCAGGAGCCAAGGCATTCCCCTTTTTTTAATACACAATCCTTGTCATAAGATTGAATATCCATTTGGGGGCAGAATTCCCCTACTTTACTCTGCACACTCCCCTCTGAAAGCATTGTAATGCTTTACTTATTGGCATCTTATTTTGATGAATAGGCTGCAATTGGTGCAAAAATCTCCTGAATGGCTTCAGGAGACTCAGGCATGTGATCGTTGGCCCATTTGTACTAAGTACCATCACTCAAAGTCTGTATTACTCACAGGATGCTTAAGCCAGCGTATTTTGCTAACAGGCACAGTCCTCTGAGGGTACAGCAAAGCGTGCTGGGGACTTCTTTGAAGTAGCATAAAGGGTAATTATTCCCCAAAGTCCCATTTAAAAAACACCCTTAAAATCTAAGTTTTGTGCCTTTGGAGAAAAAAGCCCAACCCCATGTACAGCAGTGCCGGGAGGAGTGGCTGCCTGCCGGGCTCAGAGTGGCACTGGAAGGGGACATGTCCTGTCTCTGCTCCTTGTCTAGACTGAAATACAGATATTGAGGATAAAAATAGGGAAGGAAAAGGGACCTCGGAGAAATGTGGGTCAAGTACGAGATGCTGTTCTTTTTTTTTTTTATGTAATGGGCAGGGATAACACAGATCATGGTGCCTGGGAAAAGCAGACCTCAATCAGCAGTGGCAGTGGTGAATCTCTGATCTCAGTGGATTTCTGCAAACTGTTACAGCCCTGAAAGAGGTTCTCTGCTGACAAACTGGCCTCAATACCAGGCTACTCCTCATCAAAGCTCTTTTCCTCTCGGGAGAGCAGGAAAATTCAGGTCCCTCGGGGTGGTTTAACACATGAACAAGGAAAAATCCCACTGCTGGTCCCAGTTGCCAATCCCTCCTCGTGCTGTGGGGAAGGAAACAGGAAACACCACCCCCAGCCCACTCACCTGGGTGGGCTTTGCCCATTTCTTCAGAATTGCTTCCGACCTGGTCAGCACCATAGGAAAGCCTTGGAGATGCAGCCCACCCTCACTTTCTGAGTGCAGAAATGCATTTGATCAGCTGTGTTCACTTCCCAGATCTGGACAAGGGCTTGTCTGAGCACCAAAAGAGCTCATTCCTAGGTGAGGAGAGAGAAAGGCAGATATTCCATTTAGCTCAAGAGAAGAGAGAAGCCACTCACAGCATATAGAGACTCCCCCCATGGTGCAGTATTTCTAAATACAATTAATTAGAAATTGTAGCATGCCCCATCCCATGCTTTCTGCCTGGCTTTGAGCAAAATGGTTGGCAAAATATTTTTTCAAGAGTGTCACCTGACACCACCACTGTAACCTGGCCCTTTGTAAGGAGCTGCTTTTCCCCACAGTGGACATAAAGTGCTTTTCCTATGTCCTACCAGGAGTTCAGAGACCCAGGAAGAGATCTCAGCCCTAAGGAGAAATTCCAGGGCAGCACAGCCAGCCCCACTCGAGCTGCAAACCTGCCCAGCCAGGACAGCTTCTCCCTTCCTACAGCTTATTTTAAACTTCTTGTACGCTCCAAGAAAGGGAGAATACACAACTCCAGAAAAAAACTTATACTGTGACTATTTTTAGCAGGCAGTTATGTTCAGAAATCCCCCAGAAATCAAGACTTTCTGAATTTGCCAGCAACAGTTAAAGAAAATCTATTTCCTTACTACTGTTCATAATTTAACCACCCTCCCCTCTTATTTGCACTGTTTATACATGAATTCCTACAGCATTATGTGCTTTGTATAAGCAGGAAAAGTCCAGTCCAGACACGGCTCCATGACAGCTCCTCCTGACTAATAACAGAATTATCCTTACATAAGTCCTTTCTCTTCCTTGGCGTTTTTTCTCCCTCCAGGAAGGTGCTTCCCCACATCCCGGCAGGATGGAGCGGCTCAGTTCCATGCCTGATGTCGCAGTGCCATCTCATGGCAGCTCCAGTGCCAGCCTTTCACAGGAAATCCACTTGCTTTCAGCTCTTTGCAGGTGTTTTCTTGTTGAGCTGTTGAGGTTTTAAATTTATAAACTCTCAAAAGGAAAAAAACAAAAACAAAAACAAAAAAACCCCAACCAAACAAACAAAAAAAACCCAAAAAAACCCCTGCAAAGATTAAATGAGAGTTTTTGGTAATTACTTAAAAGCTATAGAAACTTAAGAGCCTTCCAAGGAAGCTCAAGGATGGAGAACAATCAGCAGAGATAACTTCTTTTCTAAGAAGCAGGAAGGATGGAGATGAGGGCAATGAAAACGCTAACATCACTTTTGTAATCAGCTTCACTCCGGAGGGAGAAACTTTAGCCTGATTTCTTCTGAAAACACGGAGAGGGGCCACCCTGTGCTCATGTGTCCTGCTGGGAGAAGCTCCAGAAAAGTCACTTGCTGACCACACAGCCATAGGAAGAGTGTGGGGAGACACAAAGCCAGAAGAGTGGCATTGCTGCAGGGTGTAGATGTAGGAAAAACTAACAAGCTGCCTGGGAAATCCTGATCGCAAACAAAAACAAACAAATCCCCTCAAAATTATCTCAAAGGGGGGGAAAAAATAAGCCATCAAGCTTTCTGTGCAGTCCATGCCTGTGCCACAATGCAGGATCATTTCCCAGTTAACCTGGCAGGCCACCCTGTCCTTTCACAGGCAAATATTATTTTGATAGGTTGCTAAGAGCCTGCAGTGCTAATGCATTTGGGTCAGGATTTTCCTACTCCAAACCCCCTATTTCATGACCAAAGACATGCAGGAAAAAAATCCCTTCTACCTTTGATGGGATTTACAGTGTGATCCACCCTAAAGCTGTGACAGCTCCAGTGGGGAGGCAGGGGTGCCAGGATGGGTGTCTCCCTGCTGGGAGGCCATGGAATATGATTATGCAGGGAGGGCACATCATGGCACAGGATTACATGCACCATCCATCACTTACTGTGTTGTTTTCTCTTTGCACACTTGTATGGAAATGTAACTACAAAACATTCCTCTGAGCTGTTCACTGATGTGCAAATATAGCTTTAAATGACTTCTCTAGGAAAGAATCCTCACTATTTTATACAAATTGTCTTGCATGTTTATTACACAGAATCATGATCCAAAAAGAAGGGGATCCATCCCATGCCTGTTCATAACTCTGTTACACATTATGAGCTGAACATACTCCAGGCCCCCTCATATGATGAATGATACCTACTTCACTTCCAGCCTGCTCCCATGTGCTTATTTATTTATGGAGCCTCAGTGTGCTGATGGAGACTCTCCCAGTTCCTCCAGGAGAGAGCATATCACAGGCTTGCAATGGGCAGTTTGGAGAGGGAGCAGTAAAAGCTGAAACTTTGCTCCTGGCCTCACCACCGTACAGGGACACCCCGGGGCTGCTCCAGAACTGCTGCACTTCCCATTGACACTGTTCCCAAAAGCTGGTAATTTCCCTACCACATTTAAAGCCCTTTTCCTGCCCTTGGATGAGGAGCAGAGCACCAGGCTGGGCTCAAGAGCCATGCAGGTGCATGGATGCCCACCCGCCCACTGCAGGAATGCTGTGCCTGGGAGGTACCCACGGGATGTCTCCTGCTGTATTTAGCTTGGCTGGCTCGGCCAGCCCATTCCACTGTCTGCACAGCCTCGGGGAGAGTGGAAGGAAACAATGTACTGCCCAGCCAAGCAAAACACGGGGAGGTCAAAAGCTGCTGCTCGGCTTCTCGGAGATGACACACGCACCCGAGGCAGGTCCACTGTCTCCTGGCACGGGCATCCTGCAGAACCCTGCACCAACACCTCATTCCCAACCCCGGCTCCTGCACACCACCTCCCTCCCAGGGATGGGATTTTGTAGCCTGGGTGGGAGGAAGGTGCTGGGGTGGGCAGTCCCCATGCAGAGCACAGCCCCCATTCCCCTGTGCTGCGGTACAAGCGGCTTCAGAAATAATCCAGCGTTCATTACCTTGTCAAATTAAGAAATTGAGAGCTGTCAAAGTGTAGCAAAGATCGGAGGTGGCTTTTACAGCAAACTGTGGAATCTCCCACTGTTTGTCTAATCTAATTTCCTCATCTTCGTTGTCCTAAGAGAATCATTACAAGACAGGGAGAAGTGGAGAGATGAAGACAGGAACAATTTCCAACTGAAGGCACCTCCCCCTTCCATGTGTGTGTGCAGATGAGAGGGTTTATATAAGCTGTGTGGGATCAATCATTTTCCTCTGTCAGGTTTATGCTTTAAGACAACTCTTAGATTTCATCCCCCCTGGTTAATCTGCCACAGAAAGAATATATAAATAAAAGTTGTGGTTTTTTGTCTGGCAGCAAACACTCCTGTCCTCCAGTGCTGGCTTTAAGAAGGCAGTGCCAGAGAGAGCAACATGTGGCACATCTCAATCCTCTTCAGCTGAGATGAAGCCCTGGAGGAGCCAGCTGCTGTGACAGCAGAGGGTGAACAAGCTGTCCAACAACAGCAACAAACCTAAATAAATTAATAGTCAACACTGTCTCCGCTGGGGAAGGAAAGGTTAAAACCATGCCAGCAACTGGTTGGGGACAGGCTTTTGAGGCAGAGCTGCCGTTCCTTGCCTGCTAATTGTTGTGTTTTCCAAAGATTTCATCAACTAAGTTGTGTTCAACAAACTGCTATTTAATTAGTAGAGTAAAAATCCTGTTAATTAGCCAGCCCCAGAAGACAAGTCTTCATCCCTGTTAAGTGAAATTCCCAACTAATCCCTCCAGCAGCCATTGTGCTGCAGTCTGGAGAGTCCCAGAGAGCTGTTAGTGATGCCCACAAATGTGGGGGGAGCGTCAGAGCTTGGCCCCCACCTGCTGCCAGTGGCTGCCCAGCCCTGGGAAGGTGCAGACCAGCACAAGTGTAACACTCAGAAATAAAAAACTCATTCCTCTTACCAATCCAGGGCTCTCCCTCCTGGTGGCTTCAACCACAGCCTGGCCAGCACCTCCTCTTCCCCTGTGCTCCCATTGCATTCCAGGGCTGCATCCCTTTCCTTCCCCTGTGCAGTCCATGCCTGTGCCCACGCAAGAGGGTGGCAGTGCCCCTTCAGCCAGCTCCACGCCACCCTCCACCTTCCATCCAAGCTTTCCCCAAGAGGATGCTGTGAGCACTTTCACGAGGTGCTACAAACACTTCTAAACACTAAGAGAACTCTCCTCTTAGCTCTCATCTCACCTGGCTTCCCAAGTGTATCAAGCATATGAAGTTTCCACAAAATTCACAGAACAGCTTGGATAAAAGAGACAAGTGCTCCAGCCATAGAAAAAGCTTCAGCCTTTCTGGATAGTGCCTGAGGGCACCATTCCAGTGTGGGAAGGATCAGCTGGGTCCCACCCCATGAGGGAAGCAGGTTTCTTTCATTCAGCTGCTCTGGAGTTTCTTTGCAGTCTGGCACCATAGAAGTTAACTGTTTTAATTTTACATTGAAATGCCAGCAGAAATTAATTTTGATAGGAAGTTGTAGGCACTTCTTTGATATCCATTTGAACAATTTAGAAGATTTTGAAGTACTAGGGGGCTCATTTAATCAAGTTCAATAAAGCAAATCTCCAGGTGAAAATAATGAATATTTAAAAGAATATAAAAATTAACTGTTCAACATCATCTGGTATAAATACATCCCTACAGATGTAGGGATGAAAGGATAGTCCAAAAATTCTACTAAGTCTTAAAATCAGTGGTTGCAAAATTCCAATATGCAATTTGTCACATTCCTGCGAACTTGTACTACCCAGTTTGATCCAAGCCCAATCTTGGAATGTGGTATAAGATACACTGAATTTTAGTTGAGAATATATCCATCAACCCTTATTCTATGTAACAATAACAATTACCATCAGAATTAAGCCATATAAAAAAATTAAATCACTGGTTTTATAGACTAGGAACTTAGAAGAATGGAAAATTTACAACAATGTGAAATATGGACCTTGATAGCCAGCATGTAGCTACCCTACCCCTACAGCCAAAATGATGTCTCTTAAGTCTTTGCCCAGTGTTGAAGCAGAGAGTTCTTCAATATTAAAGAGGCACAGCAGTCAACAACATAAAAATATTTTCCCTCAGTTGGATGAACAAAGCAATACCTTAAACCTGCAAGTTCCAGTGACATCACCAGATCAGCCCCTTCTGCCAGCAGCTCCAACTCTACCAGAATCAACATCCATCCTGAAAACAAACCTGGGGAAGAATTAAGGGGCTGTGGCTTGATTCCAAAAGTAAAAGGAAGCAAAGGGAGAGGTGCATGATTAATTCTCCATTAGTATTCCACTTACATTTCCTCCAAAGACAGGGAAATATTTCAAGTGAGAAACCTTGCTCATCAAGCAGTTGAAAACATTTCTCCTCACTGTGTTCTAACCCTGACTTCTCTGAAGTCACTTTTCCCCTCCATCACACAAAGTCTGGAGTCTGTCCAGGTACATCCCACCTGCAAGTATCCACTGGTACTTCACACTTCTTCACTGAAAAAAAAAAAATTAATCTAAGAACCAAACAGACAACTTTTAAGAGAGTAAGTTTTAATATAAAATACACAGGTTTGAAAAAGCAGGACCAGTAACATTTCATCCCAGAAAGCAATTACAGAAGCAAGACACTTGGATTTTAGAAAATGTGTTTAATTAATAATGCTCATTAACTACACAGTTTAATTCATAAATACAAGTTGAAGTTTTAAGCACAGGATAAAGTTGTAAAAAAATCTCAAATGTGTGATACTTATTTTTAAATTTATTTGATTTTTATGGCTGCCTCTTAATATACTAAAGATGTGGAAATCTGTGCAACTTGAAGAGGTGCCAGGCAAAAACCTCTTAAGGATGAGAGAGGGTATGTTCATCTCTACCTTGCAGCTTCTTGTAAAGGGAACCATATCAATCTTTAGTAGTATATTAAAACACCTCAAATAGTTAATATAGACAAACATTCAAAGGTTAACACTGCTTATATTCCTATTTAAGCTGCCACACAAATTCCTTTTCTGGGTTTTTTGGTTTTTTTTTGCTTATTTTAAAAAGGTCACTTAGGAAGTTTTGAGGGCTTGAAACTACAGACAATTGGGTCTGTTCCTTTGACTGTAGTCGGCAGCAATTCTGACACTCACCTAGAGGGTGCACACATGGCCCTGAAGTACTTCAAGAAGTGGGAGGGATGGATCCAGTTTGTACAATCCATTAGAAATTATTTATGACACCTTTTCATGAATGTACAGGAAGGTGCCATAAGAGAGCATACAATATAAAATCATAAATACCCTATCACCCTTAAATAAGAGGGGTGGTTTGCAGGGCTTCCTACTGAGAAATCCCTGATTCTAACCTGAACAAGGGTTCTTCTGAAATCAATACAATTAAAAGACATTAACATCACCCTACAGAGGGTTAGTCCCAATATAAATGTGTTCTCTTTAATTGCTCATTTAAGGTACCCTTTTCTATTTACATTTACAGTATGTGCTGTTGTCAGTGCAAGACCAGATTGCACTGAACATTACAATAAATGCAGAGCAATTTCCTTCTCTCTTGGGACAAAACCAGTGAGAAAATTTTAACATGATAGGAATGTTTCAAAGTGAAAATTGAAAACACATTTCCCCAAGCCAGGATTCCTCTATGTACAGCACATCTTGGAAAAGCAGCATAGCATCTCTGTGTTTGCTTTTCACTAAGTACAGCACAGAAGAAAAAGCCATCTTAATGAAATGGGAACAAATATAATCAGGTTGAAAAAACAAGTGGCCAAAATATTTTTTAAACAAACAAGGAAGAATTAAAAACACCAACTCAACATGAAATAATGAATTTAGTGGTCAAGGCAACTGCTTGGGTTTGGTTTTTTGGTTTTTTTTTCATTTTCAGTAGCAACAGTCTGAAACATCAGAAATTCAAAAGGGCCATGTAGCACTTCTGCAGAGCTTCCACCATCCTCCTCTTTGTCCAGACCAGCTCAAAACATCAACTAATAACACAAGATCTTGGCATACAATGCACTCAATGCTTTCCACATCAGCCTTCAAAAGCGTGATGCTCTCTGTGGGCTAGGGAAGAGAGAAAGGAAAAAAAGGAATAGAAGAAAATATAAACTCTGTCAAAGAGTTGAAAAGATTAAAAAAAGAGAAGATAAAATTGTATAAATCAGTCAAGGGAGAAGACAATGTGCCAACTAGGGATCTTTCAGAATACACTGTTCAGTAATTCATTTATAGGGAGCTTAAAATAGGAGATCCCTTTAAAATCCTGGTTGTAAATGGTTCCTTTAAATGAATATTTAAATTGGATAGTATGTAGCCTTGAGAGTTATCAGGCACATTTGTGAATCAGGCACATTAAACATAAAACAAAACAGATTCTACAATGAAATTAAAAATGCCTTTTGAATGATAGCTAACTTTTACATTGAGGGGACATCATTTTAATGCAATGACAGATGCTACATTCCTAAGTGATTAATGATGATTAATGATGAATCAGGCAGGATTCCCATAGAAATACCCTACCAGCATCTTGTTTTTCTAACGAAGGTGGAAATCAACAGTACAAAATACTTACATTTATAAAAGACTGCTTTAAAAGACGTGTGTGGGAGAAGTTTATGAATCTTTTCTAAAACTTTTGCTTCATTTGCTGAAGAGGAATTCATGTTCCATACTTGCACAACATCTTCACGGTCACGAACACTGACACTAACCCCTATTACTTCATCATCTGCACAGAAGAGGAAGAACCGTTAAGGAATATTTTAAAAGTGAGACATGCCTAATTTGCTACTCCTGTATTATGAAACAGCGTCCAAAAGCTGGAGAAAAAATGAAGATGTGAAAAAAGAGCACTCTCCAGTGAAGAAACTATGAATGTTCAAACCAGGCAAAGTAGTTACCAGAAAGAAACTCTGTTTTTAGAAGCTTTTGGAAATATTACCTCATGGTGTTTTTTATGAAGTGCCATGGGATTATTCATCTTTGCTATTAGCACTCTCAGACTTGATTAGAAGGGAATCACAAGACTCCCTCCAGTAAGGTCAGCAATATGAACTACTAAAGATAATTTACCTACAGTGATGTCTAGAAGCAGAAATGGGAGGATGAGCATGAACCAACCCCAGGAACAGTACCTGGTGGAGATCAGATACCGGCTTTTCCAGACTTTGCTCTCTTTTTCCTTTACATTTTGTCAAGGAACAGAAAAAATAAAAAAAGAAAACAAAATTAATGAAATCAATCAGGCTGCTGCTGCTGCCAGTGCTGGTAACTCAGTGCTATGCTGAAGAAGCCCTTTTTGGTGAGAAATTCTCTTTGTGGAGAGCTCAAAGGCCATGCCACAGTTGGGAGCAGTGGCTGCTCCAGCTGTGAGCTCCATGGCACAGCTGCTCTGTGCATCCCAAGGAAAAGGTCACTAACAGTAACACAAAGGTGATGTCAAAAGCACACGGCCAAGGGGAATAACCACCTCTGTAGGCAACACAATTCATGTATTTGCCCAAAGTGACCCTAAGACAGCCCCATCAGTGTATTAACATTTGAAAGGTTATTGCTGAAATGCTCTGTAAACTTACAAAATGCCATTCTTTTTTATGGAATGATAGCCAGTGAAAGACAATTCCTAACAGGATATTCACTGTCACTGTAACAGCCACTTTAATCAGATATTCATGCTTAGAAGGGAAGCAAATATGGTGAAATGAAATTATGGAGAAAGCTTCAATCATTACCTGCTGCACAACAATCTGTGAACTGCTCTCCAATAGTTGCTAGCAGTAGCTCTTTCCAAACTGCAGCCTAAGGAGGCAAAAACAAAGTTACATTCACATTATTTTTAAATTAAAACTTAGGTTTGCTAGCTCAGTTGTGAGTGACTTCTCTTTCTGAGGTTGTCTAGACAAAAAAGACTATTTATTGTAAGTTAATGTTGTATTATATAATTAATTGTTGGGTCTGTACAAGATGGTTCATTTCAGACAAGGAGAAGCTGTGCCCATGTGTGATGAAGAATGAAGCCAAAAAAAAAAAAGATAAATGGGCATAAAGGTGTTATTTTGCTATTTACTAGCACTGAAAGCTGACTGAAGTTCACCTTCAAGCAAACCTTTCAGAAGTGGCTGAGGCCATGTGGTGCATAGTTTGAGAGATCAAAAGCACCTTCATATCAAAAAGGGGCTGTCATTCAGCCTCTGAAAAACAAGGCCTCTGGGGTCCCTAAATTCACTGCCCAGTAATTCAGGCTCTGCAAACCACTTGTCACTTCTGACAATCTTCACACCTTGGATTATAGGAGGAAAAAGACAATTTCAATTTCAGTCTTTTGTGACCACTTGGGACTGCGGGGGAGGAAAGCTGCAACTCACATACAAGGAAAAAGCCCACAGGCAAAAATCAATTAACTTTTGGCTGAAATTTTGAGTACCATCTTTCAGCATTTAATGCCTTCTGCAAGGCTGTCACATTTTTCTGACACTTCACTTCTTCTGTTTAAAGGCCTGATCCAGAGCACACTTACACACATAAACACCATGTGTGAAGAGGTCAAATCTCCTTTCTATGGCAGTTCACAGAAGTTCCTCACATGCATTTGATTAGAGAGGCAAAGAGAAACAGAGTTATTTCATTAGAGCTCAAAGATATGCTTGAATAGACTTCATCTTTCACACTTTTAAATGAAAAAATATATAATTTAGCATAGATTCTCAGGAATAGGTGTTTCTGTTTTCCTTGTATGCCTATAAGCAAACAGTCCTAAGAACAAAGGTGACTATAAATTACCATGTTTCCAAATGGAAACACTGTAGCTTTCATTTGTTTTATAATACATTGCCAAAAGTTATCTAAAGCAAGAGAGATGGAATAACTGGAAAAGTAAATTTTGCTCATTGTCTTTAAAAGGTTATGGAAGTTAAAGTAGTGTTTTGTTGTTGTGTTGGGTGATGTAAGAAGTAAAAACTTTACAACAGCTTTATCAAAAAGAGTTTAAAGAAACTCCCTTACTAAACAAGGTCTGAGTAAAGAGTCAATAAAACATACCGTACTTTCTTTAGGGACCTTCATTTTCCATGTACCTCCTTTGGCATTGCTTTCTTCTTCCCTGTTATGGGAAAGAGATCAGTGAAAATAAACATTCAAATCCACATCTAGATAACCCTATGTTTGTGGTTTAATTTTCCCTGAAAAATCCCATCTGAAATGCAATCACTAACTCCAAGGAGCATGACTCTGACTTCTGACATCAGAGATAATTCTTTCATTGTTCATATGAAGTGTATCTCTCAACACCTAATCCCTTTCCTAAGTTTTGTGTGTTGGAAAATACTTATATTTTCCCTGACTACAGACCATCTTTGAAATGGCTGCACTCTGGATGAGAACAAGCCACAAAACAATTTTACATTTTACTATGGTAACCTTTAATTTTGGAAAACCTCTGGCATGTTTTCACAGAAGCAGCTTATTACTCTTCCATTTATTCAATTTAATAAAAGAACATGAGCACACTTCATTTCAGTTTTGTGACAGCTAGAAATTAATTGCCCTCATTAAAAAAAGACTGGAGCTGCCCAGGGTCAGGGCAGACATAACCATTAAACTTCCTTGTAATGACAAAGGCACGATACACTAACCTGTGAGCTTCTCAAGTTTATTCTGTCACAATTCTTTTTCTAAGACTTTAAATTAGGGCTTCTGGTTTCCTGTTAAAACTCTGTAAAGGCAAAATTAAAGGAATAACCTAAAAATTCATCTTGGGAATATCTAAACCCAGTATGACACCTATAGAGATTCTCAGGAACAATGGGCTCCTGCCAATCCTGATAGATGCTGGGGAAAAGAGGGGGAAACTTTGGGAGGACATCTTAAACAATCCACATCCTCAATTCTTACTTCAGGATTTCTCTTTCTATCTAACAGAAAAGAAAAAATGCTGAAATTGGCCAGTATACTGTAATGGTAATCTGAGAAAAGCTTCTTGGCAGTAATTATTGAGAAGTTAACAAATTACTGATGATGAGATCAATCTCTTGCAACCCCTTTCCTAAAATGCAAAATCATTTTAATAGGCTTAAAAAAGTGTTCAATTTTCAGAAACGATCTTTGCATCTTACACCTCTAGCAGTTACTTAACAAATGAAAACTAAAAATAGGAAAAAAGAAAACAAAAAAATCCACTCCACAAGTGCTCTCATTCGTCCCTACAAACATATGAAGGCCTGCACATGATGGCCCAATTGATTTATACAGGCACCAATGTTTTTTCATACCCACTTTAGCTATCCTGACCAGTCACATTATTTTCAGAAAAGTAACACAGACCTTCAGATGTGTTTCACTTTAGAAAATTTACATTTCCAGTAGATTAGGAGAGAAACCTCCTGTAGTAAGTCACACACAAAGTCAGACAACTATAATCAAGTTGAAAAACTCTAATGCAATCACAATTCATTTAAATGATGCCAAAAAGATCAAAACTCTTCAGAAAGCGCTGAGGTTCTCTAAGATGTGCAACAGGAGAAAGGGATGCAAAGTTTGATTTCTGAAAGAAAAACATCAATTATTTATACTTCATTCCATTACTGTCCTACAATCAAGTAGGAATTTGCTGCAATGGATCACCTCACAATGTCTTACATTACTTTTAATCCAAGGTGCATGGGCATGTAGAGGCATATGAAGCATGTACTTCACCTGTACTTTCGCACAGGTGAGAAGCAGTGAAGGACCATCATTATTTCACTAGCTTAAGTGGAAAGAAAACAATGTGCAAGATAAAAAAGTTCAAATTGAAATAACACATTCTGTGTTGAAATTCAGAGTCATATTCTAATTCCTTAGCTTCTATTTCATAATCTATTTTCATACATTTACATCCAGAGGTGGACAGTGCAATTACAGTCTGTGTTTCTAAAAAAGACTCTTTGGTACAAGTCACTTCTAAACTGAACAAGAACCTCGGGGCATTTCTTTCACTGGTCTCTTGAGTTCAGCTGTTTGCAGCCAACAGAAACAAGGCACTCCTATCCCACACCTTTCACCCCTTCAGGATATTCCACAGCCCATTCCCAGAAATGCCTGATGACAACACACTTACCAAAGCGGGCGCCTTTCTCCCCGCATCAAATGGTAGCTCCATCTCAGAGGCAAGTTTGTCACGGGAGGAATGTTGTTGTAGACACTCCAGAAATCCTTGAAAAGGAAAAATATTGCTTGCATTAACACAGGAGAGTATTTCAGGCAGATTTATTTCCTTGCTAATTTTCTCTGAACCCATTACACATCCTTCTCCTGGAGAACTGGCACCTTCTATGTTATAATAAAATGCTCCGAAAAGAACTTCTTACAAAATAATTTCTACTTTTATTTTTTTTAGATGCCAATCCTGCATAAGTGAAGGTGGAAGAAAGGGAGGCCTGCTTCAATTAAGACTAGCCCAAGCTTCATTATGATTATCCTGAGTTACAAAAACACCACAAACAATAATTCTGCTGAACTAAATGTCTACCCAGCAAAACAACTAGTTTGTCTGAGTCAAAGGTTTCAACCAGATGCAAAGAACCTGAGTTGCACATGTTAATACAGGAGTGGGGGAGAAATTCAAAGATCCAAGTTACCAGGAGCCATTGGAATACTTTCCAATGTTTCTGCTGGTAAAAGCAGAAGCTGTCATGCAGGTTTGGGGTGGATAAAAAGGCACCCAAAAGCAGTAGAGAGCAACAGGGAGGGATGACTGAAAAGATCCAAATCTCTTCTCTCTTTATCCAACAGCTGGGAATAAGAAAAGATTTTTAAAGACTTAAGTTGCATCAACACATGGTAATGCAATATTAATCATTACTGCAACTCATTAAGTGTTATCTAGATATATTATTTAAGTATTATCTAATACATTAAGTATTATCTAATAGTTAATCACCAGCACAACTTCAGAAACAAGGATTGCAACATTATGTGATAAAATTTTGTGGCCCTTGGCAACTCTGCCTAACAGCCATTACCTTTACCCAGCCACAAGAGGAAATGGAAGACTACTAAAAATATAAAAACTTGGTGTGAAACATCCATCTCAACTCTGATCTTACTCTTAACTGGTTGTGTGCCTAAACTCTAAAGCTACTTGCAGAAGAAGAAGCAGAGGTATACTAGTAGGTGGCTGTGGAAATATTTGAGAGCTCTTTTTGTCCTGAACTAGGGACCTATTTGGGAAGGTTTGGAAATATCACACAACACAAGAAGTTGTGCAGACCTTCACAAGAAAGCCTTATTTAAAACTTCAGGAGATTGCTACAGCTGTGCTTCTCAAAGAGAAGGGTCTGGCATTACCTTAAATTTCAGAGATTTAGTGAACTAATCAGCTTAGCACTAAGGTGAGACAAATACCAATTTGCTACACTTCATGCTAACTGTGGTATTAAATCTGAAATACAATTTTACTTGCAAGAGATGCCCATTACCAGGCAATGGAAGATGACACAGACATGCAGAGTTTCTCACTGCTGCAAGCATCACACGGTTTAAGAGCCCTTTAATTCAGTTTGCTAGAATCTTGTTTTAGATACATACTCAAGGAGAGAAACCCCACAAGAAAAAAAAAAACCTCACATAGTGCAATTTTTAGTCTTTGCGTAATTAATTTCTGTATTAAAAAAAAAAAGAGAAAATATTTTAAATACAGCAAATATAATAATTCAATGTACTAGTGGAAACTCAGGAAGGTTAATAATCCAGCATTACCCAATGCAACGTGCCACCTCCTTTCCCCATCTGGAAAGCCAAATGAAATTCAAACACTGACTCAGTAACACAAACACTCAACACCAGCAAAACTCACGTTTCACACCTCAGGTAAGCAAAGCAAACCTCAGGAAAGCAAAGGTGTGACTCATCCTAGGAGGAAAAACGAAACTTAAGGTGTGAAGTTACATTAATAACATGAGGCAGCTCCTGTAGCAGAGCCAGACGCCTTACCTGCACTGTTTGTACTGTATAAATCTTCTTCAAATTTAATGCACATTCAGCCGCTGTTGTACCAGGAAGTGACCTTGAAAACAAAGCACAGATTAATTAAAATATTTGTTTTGTCAGGGAGGGGGAGAAGGGAGATGGAGAGGGCATGTGAATCGCATGAGCGTGAAGTTGAAATGCTCACATGTCAACGGGGAAGTCCAACTCCAGATTATCACCAATCATTTAAAGACAGGCATTAAAGTTCTTTTATACTTGTGAATAAATTAACATTTGCCGGGTAATTTGTAAAATTAAACAGAAGTATGAGGAGTTTTAGCCAAGCAGCACAGTGCTGCTCTCAGAGCTACCACACACCCCCAGAGCCCAGCTGTTCACAGGTGAGGGGCTACCAGCGTGGAACCGCATCATCCGACGCCGTATTATTTTATTTTATTATTTTCAACTGCACTTGATACACCCCAGCCCCCGATTTTAGCGTTTTAAGGCACTCCCCACTTTGAAAAAGAAGCTCATCCGCACAGTTTGTGCGCGGGCCGCTAGGTGGCGCAGGCGCACAGCCGGCGGGAAGGCGGGAACGGG
>JAHLSL010000043.1:3616357-3630610 GCA_025920805.1 Petroica traversi | reverse complement strand
CGGGGGGGCTCAGCGCCATCTCCCCGGGCGGGCGGGGGGGCGAGGGGCGGGACGGGGCGCGGGGAGGGGACAAGGGACGCTGCCAGGAGGGACGAGGGAGGGGATGAGCGGCACTCGGGCTTGGACGAGACCGAGAGAGGGAGGAGGTGCGACGGGAAGGACAGACAGATGGGAAAGGGGCAGGGTGGTGACAGATGGACATGGCAAAGGGATCATTGGAGAGCATGGGTGGCTCCCCAAAGGGGCGCTCGCTGCATCCCGTCAGGGCATCTCCTGCAGGGCATAGCGGATCTGCTTCCTGAGACCTTTCCAACAACCCACGAGGCGCTGGGGCACACGGGGTACCCAGTACCACCACCCTGCGCCGCGCCGCTGCTGGCAGCCCCTTCTCTGCACATAGACGGGTCACACCGCAGACCTGACAAGTGTCTGGGGCTGCCTTTCTGAGCAAAACAACCTCCGTGCTCAGTTTGGCTTGGCAGTGCTGACCAAAACGCTAAATCTCTCTGGAACTCCCACTTTTAGGACACAAAACCCTTGCACGTTCACACACGCTGCTGGCAGCCCCTCCTCTGCACTTACCCAGGTCACAGCACAGACCCGATGTGCTTCTGGGGCTGCCCTACTGGGCACAGTAACCTTTGTGCTCAGTTTGGCTTGGCAGTGCTGACCAAAAAGCTAAATCTTTCTAAAAACGCACCTTTTAAGACAAAATATTTTCCAGATTCACACAATGAAGGGATGGGTATTGTGAGGACTGACCAGTGCAACAATGAACCTTTCCAGACTTTGGGGATAATTTCTCTGTTTTCCCATCTCCTCTACAACCCATTTAATTTACATGCCTGGTTTTTACAGGGAGATGTTCCTCACAATCGAACATGGACATGTGTAAAGCCCCTTATATTATTTTTAGGGTAGTACTTTTAAAATTAAGATTCTCCCCATTGGAACTGTGCACAGTAGTAAAGTTAGACACCCACATAAGTGATAACAGGATCAAAGACCATGAATCACATAGATTTCTTTGCAAGCACATTTAGTAGGATGAATAATTTTATATATACTTCATCCTAAAAGAAAAGTCAATAAAGACACACTCCTTTAAAGAAGTAAAAATCTAGCAGTAGGAAAGGGCAGAGTTCAGCCGTAAAAAGCAGTCTGCACAGTGACAATGAAGAAACACAAAAAGTTAATGACTGTGTTGTACAGATGGAAAATGCAAACTGCTAGTCCAAATTAAATAAGATCTGCAAAACCAGTTGCACCATCTCTTGCAATTTAATTTAATCCTCTTTAAATAGAAGGCAAGATAATGACCATTTGGGAGAGCTTGGAATCTAAAAATTCATTGGTATGCCCACTCTGAGCATTTTCTCTCTATTTTAATGATGAGCCCACCAAAAATGTTAATCCTGAAAAAAAAAACCCTACAATAAATGGCTCTATCTAGGCACAGATTTTCTCAGAAGAGCTGGAGAAGGCAGGAGGAGAGGAGGAGAGTGCTGATTTCTTATGACCCAAAAGGGCCACATCTTGCCTCTGTGACTGCCAATGACACTCCCCACGCCTAACACATTTTTGGTGTCCTCTGCTGAAGTTGCCAACACAGCATTAAATTTTGGATATGCAGCAGCATCACTCTGGAAATAAGGCCAAGCCCACCAGACTGTGTTACAATAACTAACTTTGAATCCAGCACTTGCCTCTGATGGAACCACACGCTTCAGTGAAAACCTCCAAGTTCCATTAAGGGGGAGCTGCTCATCAGTTAAAACATTACAGCTCATGCTGCAAACAAATCATTCTGTTATAAACAACCTGGGCTGCAAGGAACGCTATAGAAATAAAACCCCCACACCTCTGAGACACAGAGTGAGAGCCAGGAGGCACAGCCTGTATCATTATTCCAAATGAGATATGTAAAGCCTCCATTTATTCCTTATTTACATCGGTAAATACCAGGCTTCACAGTGGTGCAAGGAACGTTGTGGGAATCTCAACTAACAGTAAATTAATTTGGTTGTGGAGGAAGGGCAATCACAGGATGCATCAAATTAACGCATCCTTTGCCTACAGAGATTTCTAAGAAGTCGTGACACAGAGGAAAAAAAAAAAAAAAAAGAGTCTCCTGAGATGAATCTCACAAGGAAAAATGATCACGAGCACAGCATCCTGATTCTGCTCAGCTACCTCATGCTGCCAGCACACCTTGAGTGAAATCATTTCAGAGATTAAAAATCCCAGGAAGTTATTACCGCTTTCAGAGAAGTATTTATAGGACTTGAATTAAAAATGTATTTTATCGATGTTTGCTATATATTTGGAAGGTTTCTTTTTAAGGAAACCCTGGTGATGCCTCCTGTGCTCTTGTACCTTCTCAAGCAGCTTTCCCAGAAGCAAACTGTGTTATGGTGCAGCCCTGTGCTGCAAGGTGGTGCAGAGATGAGTTGCTTAAAGCTCACCACCACAGAAAGGGCTTCTGGCTCCATTCCTCACACCAGCCACATCTTCCTTTCCCTTGCAGGACTCTCCAGGTAAGCTGCTAATTTTCTGTTAAGGCCTCACAAAGCAGGACTGTGGGGCGGAGAGCAGCAGGCAGCTGGTAGATTAGCTCAGCTCATTTCCAATGGCTAACAGCTGAAATTTTCCCAGGTAACAACTGGGAGAAAAAAAAGCCCCAACAAAGTGGAGTGGGGAGTACTGCTCTGCCCCATATTATGTGATCCTTATATGTGTAGTTCCCAGTTTCAGGCACCTGAACGCTTTTGTCACACAAAGGCCCAAGCTGCCCCATGCTGGGGTGAGTTAGAGCTGAAGAAGGCACATTATAGCCAGAAGAAAGAAACAATGAATACTTCATACCTCTTTTCCATGGTTTTATTTGAGATTTAAATCCCTACCCTTGTAATCCTTGCTGATCCCAAAATCTTGACAGCAATGGGTACATTACATGTGCTTGAAACATTATTTGCCTGTTCCAGTAGATTTTGCTGAAGTCCCTGCTCCCAGCTGGTGCAGGAAATCCCCCTGCTACAAGGCAGTGGTGTTTTGAGGGGGCAGAATTCCTCTTATGCCTCTTAAAACCATCAGGACCTTCCTCTCCCCTGCTGACAGCTATGCACCATCACTGTGGCAACTGCAATGCCTGCGTACATGAGAAATATTAGGCAAGCATTAGGCTTATTTTAGCTATATTCTAATGCAGTGTAGCACCTGGAAGGGAGGAAGGGAACAGGCACCATATGAGCAGTCACAGTGCATTTCCACCCTGGAAGTGTTCCACAGCTCTCTGGGGCAATAGGTACCACACCTTAAAACCCATAACCTGGGCTTGCTCAGTGCTCCTGGCACAAAATGAATGGTGTGAGACCTTAGCTAAACCTCTGTCCAGCTGAAGATCCTCTTTTTCACTCTGAGGCAGAGCTGGTTGGAACATAAACCTTCCTGGACTTGAGGGATGGCTGGAGCACAAGCCTGGGCTGCTGTGCCCAGCTGCTGCTGCTACTGCTGCCTCACAGCCTGAGCCAACAGCCATGAAATGTAATTTCTCTACAAAACACTGGTGTCACGATCACTTGCTCTTGAAACACTGCCTGGGACTTCAGAAGCATATTAAGTAACACAGGAGCTGCTTCTGAGAGGTTCCCAGGAAGATAAACTGATCAACCGAGAGCCAAAGCAGAGGTGAGGATGAAGGGATTTTAGTTGATATTTGCTTCCAGAGGCTTAAATAAATGTTTTTTAAACCCTAAAACACGATATTAAAGTGTTGAATCCCAATGCTTTTGGCAAAGGCTCCCTCATCTAGGAATGATTTCATATCAGCCAAGCTGTTAAGCAGAGGTTGTCATGGAAACAAGTTTTATTCAAATGATATGGCCAGAGATATACTGTATTTAGTGAGTTCTTCATTTGCTGCATATTGGGAACATGTCAGAACTAAATGATATTGCATAACTTTGTTTTCTTGAAAACAACCTGGCTCACTGCCCCTGGTTTCCTGACAGGTTTGTGTCCAGTCTGGCCTGGGACAGAAGGCTTTCCACACAATACCTGCTCCACAGGAGAGGCTCCTCAAGCAGCTCTGCAAGCTCCCAGGGAAGTCTTTCTTCAAATAAATGAACCTGCCCAAGTCAAACAAGCAGAGGAACCTTTCCTCAGCTTCTAGAACTGACATAAGCATTCACCAGTCCAAAAAGAAGTGCAGTTCAACCAGATCCTTTCCTCCCTTACTAAAAAAAGTTCCTACAGGTACATTTTGAAAGTCTAAAAAATACTTATACAATTACATAAAAGTAAAGGCAGTTCATGTGGTGGTGGGCATTTCATAAGTGTCCTTATAAACACAGGGATCCTATTAACTTACTGTTGGTGACTGATGGCAGAATAAATCTCAGGAAGGACATGTGCATACTAAATTTGTGCCTCTGCATTTTTAGCTGTGGAGCTGTTAAAAAGTAGAAGAACTTTGTCCACCTCCTAGGAGTAAATGCATATTTTTAAAATATAACAAAAGATAAATTGAATAGTTCTTGCTTAAGTTATAAACTAAATTCAAGTCAGCTTTGGCCAGGACACTGTGTAGAAACTGTGTGATCCTGAAAGGTGAACATAAAAATGAAATACAAAATTGGCTCCAAAATCACTCTCATGGAAACCACTGTGCAGATTTTAAGGAGCAGCATCCAAAGGAAGATGGTTTAACATCTCCCAAGGGACCAAGATTCCTGATTGCCCAATAGAAGCTGAGCATTAAGTAAAAGGCAAACAAAAGCAAAACCTTACCCTTAAGGTTGTTACATAACAGAACGTTCTGTAAAATGCTTCATGGGAAGGTGATGGTATCTCACAACCTCCTGTGAAAATGGAATGGGAGCTTGCTAATTTCTGGGGCAGGTGATCCTAGATTTCTCCAGGCTTTCTAATTACAGTTAATAAAGGGAAAAAAATGGGCCCAATAGCTCTTTTGGTATATTAAACGCAAATCACAAGATGGAATTCTGCCAGATATGAGCATGAAGAAGGCAGTACCTACCTCAAGTTAGTGTAGAGATTGGAAAGACATGAATCTTTCCAGGATCCTTGATGCATTCCAGAATCACAACTCTCTCTGGTTACCACCACTTGTGAAGGAAGGCTGAGCCTCATCCAAAACCCTTTACAGTTAAATAAGGGCATGGATTGACTTCATCATGCTTTAGATTAGATCTTTATTCTTTACCTAACCATTTCTGGGGAGCTGAACTGGCTTAACCCAGCATCCAATCCATGCATCAGGTATTAGGAGACTGGAATTTCTTATTCAGCTTTGGATACTGGGCTTCTGCTTTCACTCTTCCCTGTTCCCCACACTTGGAAAGCACTGGGACTCTCTGAGGGGCCAAAGAGATGCCCAGCAAAGGTGAGGACAGGAGCATAAATGCAAGAAACCTGACAGACCTCAAAGTTAAGTTATGAGTTGGAAACAAACTCCTAACATCTTGCTTTTCCTGATTTTCCAGTAAAATATCTGCAGAGTGTTTCACTTAGATACTGCTTCCCCAAACATGAGGATCCCAAAATAGCACCGTCCTCAATACTATTCTGTGTCATAATGTTATTGGCACCACATCTGGCATTGGCTTCCATGTGGAACATGAGCTTAAATACTGATCTTTTTATTACAGGCTTCCCAAAGTACAGCTGAAGGAAACAATGTGCAAGAGTCACATCCTACACACTGCACAAACCATGTTAGCCTGGACTGCAGAGTGAGCTGGGATGGAAACTCCCCCACTACTATGGATATTGTAAAAAATAAGTACATTGTAATAGATAAAAATTACAGGACAGAGTATTTTTATACGAGCTCACTGATCTATGGTTCAGCTCACAGGGGTCATTCCACTTTCTGCATCACACCAGCACATTTGGTACCTGTCCAAACCAGCCAAGGCCCCCTCTGGAAATAAACCACTAGAGGGAGACTGATTTCAGCAATGGAACAGCCACAGGGAGAAAATCCTGCACATCCATTTAAAAAAACCAACAAGATTTGGGTCAAAATTTCTCTTTGTGTTTCTTCTTCACACATAAAAGTGGCTGAAATTAAAGGGTCAAGTTTGGCTTCATAAAAGGTAAACTGAGGGAGCATCATGTAAATGGGATCAGGCAGTCACATATTCTTCTAGTGTTTGCAAGAGGTTAGGCCAACTCTATTAAAAAAAAAAAACAACACCAAAAAATAACCCAGCCACTGAAAATACTAATAGCTGTATCCTAGCAACATCACGGATTCCATGTGGACTTTGTTCTGGAGTCTACAGTCCTATTTCATCAAAATTATTGACTTTCTCAAAGTCTCTAAACGACCATCAAAAAAAACAGTTAGTGCTTAAAAAATACAAACATTTAATTAGTCACATTAATAAGAAAAAACGAAGAGCAGCATTGCGTGCTAGCACTCCCTTTTCATGGAGCTCAATTTAGCTTCCTTTGAAATCAATGTCAAAATTCCCACTTTATTCATTGGTAGCAGAGCCTCTCCTTCGAGGAGAAAAGCTGGAAATGGCCCTGCAGAACTTGGCAGATGAGGTTTGTTTCCCAGGCTGAGCTCACACATTGCACGGATAGGATTCATGCAGCTCTCTGTGATCCTCCCAGTCATCGTGTCCTTACTGCAAAGGTAAATCAATTGACATGCCAGTGGCATCCAGAGGCTTTCTACAAGGCTTTTATGCTATGCATATAACCAGTGTCCTTTTTTCCCCCCCCTAAGCTTTGTTTTTGTTTAACTGCAAAAATTTTTTTCAAGATCTCAAAAAAAATGTGGAATCCCGCTGGATCTTCCCAAAAGCCCTGCTCCTCTCAGATATGAAAACTTCAGGTTTAACACAGCTCTGGGAGGTTTTTCTTCATCAGTCCTTCATCACTCAAGTGAACTTTGCTAGATAAGATGCAAGGGCAAAAGGACAAATAAATAAAAAATGACCCAGCCCTTCCAAAGAAAAACCCTTTGTGCAAAAGGAACGCCTAACAATAAACCCAACCCCAAACAAATAAGCTGTTACCCTTAACACAGCATGTTCATCCAAGGAATCCTGGGGCATATATTTTGGCATATAACTCATGGTTTGGGCAGACTCAGATTTTGGTCACAATTTTCACTCAGCTCCAAAGTACATCACAGCTTTTCTGACAGTTTTCATCTGTTATTCCAAGCTCTACTTCAACAAGTTAGCAAGACCTTTTACCAGAGAGACAGCGCTATTAAAAGAATATTTTCCTTTTCATCATTCTGCCTTAAAATCTCAGTTGATAGGATAGTCTGGCAAAAAAATGTTTCTCATGCTTTACTTAGCCCTCAAAGTTGGTTGAGACCCACCAAGAGTTTAAAACTGCAAAACCTTTTAATGTGCTATTCCTACAGTTCAAAGTTAAATGACAAGAGAATGCCTTTGTTGAAGAAGTGATTTAAATACAGAAGGGTCAGTGAGTGACTTTAAGCCCGTGAGCATGAATGTGGTGATGGCTGGATTTGAATTCCAGACATGGCACTGAGCTGTCTGTGCTGCTCCAGCAGTGGAGCCTTGAGGTGACCTCAGAGTGTCACAGGAACTCTCTGCAGGATCATCATCCACATCATCATCCACTCCAACACCCCAGCAAGGGCGTTTTCTCAACAAACACCTGATTAACTATGAATTTAGCATTCAAGCACTGTCCATGGGCTCTCTGGTACAGTTAAATCTTACAGTTATACATTGCTCATTCTTTCATTTCCACCAGCTGTGGTGCAAGGGGCCAGAGGCAAGGAGGAGATATCCATTTGCACAGAGTGCCAAAATAAGGGAGTAGTTCTGGCTTCATCTAAGCTGTGTACAGGTGTAAACCAACAGGAACGGTAACATATAAGGACAGTAGAGCAGCAAAGAAATCAGATTTCAGATTTTATCTACTCAAATTAAAAGATGGTATCAGAAGGTACTTCCAGCACCTCAAATAACTCTCCCTGATGCCTAGATTCATTCCAAAACCATTCAAATGACAGCTGAATGAAAATTTGAGAGCTGCATACCAAATTCTGCTCCTAGTAATGCCTTGAAAGAGAGCTGCTTGGCTAATTTATACCTGGGTAAAAGAGAAGGGGGAAAGTAAAATACACAATAAGGATAGAGATGCTTTGACTAGCCAAGCAGATTTGAAGGCTTCTAGCATTTAGCAGGAGTAGCAACCTCAGCCTGTTGGCCAGTTGCAATGGGATTGCTTTTGATGGTAGACACTGCAGACAAGGAGTGAAGAACAGCAAGGGCTGAATTCATATGAAGAAAAGAAAAACTTGCCTTCACAGTGGCTTTGCAAGTGAACTTTCAGTTGTGCATAGCCTCCTTTGTTTTTTTTTAGCCAGTGAATTTTCTAAACAGCCATTCACAGTAGGTCTATCCAAAAGCAAAGAGACGATAGCAATGGAAATAATTTGGCTCATGACCAACACAGCCACCTTTTGCTCTGAAGCTGCCCACAGTGAATTTCCTGCTGGGTGCCAAAGGCCATTTCCCTGTGATGAGGGTGGTGGATTCATCTTGTACAGATGAATGTGATCTTGTACAATCAGGAATGTGCTTTGTTGAAGTCACTCACACAGAGAGAAGTGACAGCAGTATGTAAAGCCTGATGCTGCCTGCTTGTCCCACTGCCTGGTTTTACCTCCTGCTGTAGAGATGGCTGCAGCAGGCACATGTAACACATGTTTTTGGGAACACACTTATTTCAAGACTTTACAGCCCTTCCTGCTAACAAAGAACTTGGGCCTGAGAAGCACCGCAGCAGCAGAGCCAAGGGCTGGCAGTGCTCCTAAAGGCAATAAGCTGCTTATCTCTAGCCTAAGGAGTTTATAGCACCCATGTATCCCCAAAAGCTCATTAGCTCCTCAGCAAGCAGCTGAGACATTAGATGCACAAGCACAACAGCAGTGGCTTGAGTTTGCTACAGCACAGATAAAACTTCTGGGCTTGGCTGGTCTGCAGCAGGCTGGCTCAACAGCCTGAAGCAATCCCATGTATGTATAAAGAGAAAGCCTGATCTTGTGAAGTGCTCCTTAGTGTCTGGCTTTGCTGGTAGGAGTGTGTGTAGCTAAAACTTAACCCTGACACAAGGCTGCTCCCACCTCCCTGGTACCCACCAGGAGCTAAAAGTGGCATCTGGCAGCGTCCCCTGCCACGGGGCCACCGACACAGCCTCACACTGCATCTGCTTCTCCCTTGCCCTGCTCTCCTCCATCACCCACAGCCTCTAGGACAGAGGGGCGAGAATGCAACCCAAGCTGCTGGCCTGCATCCCATGAAAGACAGCTATGGATACAGGAGGAGAAGGACAGGAAAATCTGTGCCTGGGGAGATTTTAAAGGAATGGCTTTTTGTAACTTTCTCGACATGTCCATGGGACTGGATAGCAGCTGCGAGCTCCTGTAGAAAGCCATCATGTCAGGGATACTTCCTGTCTCACAGCAGCTATTCCTCATGCCACAGGGGAGGTCTTCCACAAAGGAGCTACTTCTGAAGAACAGCATGTCACCAACAATTCAGCAGTTTAAGTTTAGCAGAGATAGTGATAGAAGTGAGCAGGAAGGAGCTATTCTTCCCCTCTGCTTTTCTTCCCTCTCCATTGAGCAAAGCCTTTAAAGACCAGGTCCCTTTGCAGAAGGCTACAGAACTTTTAGCAAGTGGCATGCATGGAGGCTTTCACAGCCATGATACCTGTGTCTGGTTATTTCCAGTCAAAATAATCTCCTACTCAATTATGGAGAAGAATAGAGAAGCTCAGCCTGACTCACAATCACATGGGGGAAAAATGAGAGGAGTTGTTCAAGTTCAAAACGTTCATCTTGCTGTGGAGGAGGATTAGTACTGCTGTGGAAGGAGGCTTTCTCTCCCCCTGCAACAGCACAGCACTAAGGGATGGAAAAGACCCGAGTCCACTTCCCTGCTGTGCCAAATATACTCCTCCGTTCTTCCCTCCTCTCTCCCCAAGAGAGCATATGAAGTATTAAACAGCCAGGAATAAGCCCTTGAAAAATGTGATTGCTGGCTGTCAGATACCCCTCTGTCACAGAGAGGCAGCTCTGGGACTGCTCGCCTGCAGATCCTCTGCTGCCATCCAGGAAATCAGGACTCAACAGTGACATTAATAGTCCCATCCTCTCTGGTGTCATTTTGGACTACTGTGTGAATAATTATGTGAGCAGAACCACATCCAAAATCCTTCATTAGTGTTTTGCTGAGTGCAGAATCTGGGCTCTGCTGGCCCACACCCTTCCCAGCTCAATGGCAGTGCCCAGTGCCCCATCCCCAACCTGACATCTGAACACTCTGCAAGGAAGAGGCACGGTGGAGGTTTTCCAGCATTGGTTGAAATCTGTCTTCATTTCACTGGCAGGGACCCATGGCTGTGCCCTGGTTACAGAGGGCAAGCATGGCTCCTGTGCAGAGCGGTTATTTTGGGTAGTACTGTAAATTTTGCAGATTTTAATCTTCTCACGCTGTTTTCACATTACCCAGTGCCCAAACATTACCTTAATGTGTCATCTTCTGTTCTGTCATTGCCACAAAGTATTATCATGATCGTTGTAAACACCCACAAACCTGCCTCATTAGCTCCTGGCACTCCCTCCTCCCCTTCCAGGGATGACTGATAGCCACTGTTATGCCGATGCCATTCCCTAGGCTGCAGCCTCGTGGTTTGCTCCTTCTCCCCCTTCTCTAGAGCTCGTATCAGCTCTCTCTCCCATTGCACCGTGTGATTTTAAGTTTCCTTGGCACAAGGACAGCTTTTTGTTTTGCTTGTGTAGCACCCTGGTCCCTGACTCACTCCACTAGGTGCAAAGATAACACAAATAATGACTGTCATCCAGAGAGCTTTCTGGGAATTACAGGAAGCTGGGAAGGAGGACCTTTAATCTTTTTGTGCCAGATCCAGCTCAAGCCTCTGTTATTCCTTTTTGCTCCAGACCAACCTTTCCATCTCCTTGACTGTAGAGCCCGAAACCTTTTCCTTGCCTGAATTATCTGTGACAGCAAAATTGCTTTGGCTGACTGCTCTCACCTGTCCTGCTTCTCTGCGGCGTGTCAGCCATGGTGGAGCTCTGGGATTGTCCTTCAGGCATGTCCAGACATTTCCTACTTCTTCCCTTACATCACACCAGGGACAACACGGATTTCTACTACAGTATTACAGGGGCACAGGACACTTCTCTTTCCAGAAATGTTATGCAGAGCTCCCAGCCACAGGAACACAAATAAAATTACTAATAATAAATAGATAAGGATTCAGGAAGCACACCAGTGACTGATAGAAAGAAGGCAATATGCCACAGAATTTGCTGTAAGAGTCCCTTTTTCAGCTGTCTTCCCTGTTCAAGGCAGTGAGAGGAGAACATGAAGAGGCAGCCAATTCAAGTAAAGCACACTGAAAGGTCACAGGAATCCATCAGGCCTTTGCAGCACCATTTTGTAAGCAGAGAATAGCTCTTCATTTAACTCATTTTGTGAAAGTGATTGAAGGGAGAAAGGAAAATAGCTTAACACTCTCATTACAATCTCTGGGAATTACCTGTTTCCCTCGACTGCTGTGATGGGTCCGGCTTTTGTCTGGCTGTGCCCAAATCAATGGATACACGGTATTTCCAGGGCACTGGAGGCAGGACCTCTGTGTTTCAGTGTCTGGGGGTACTCCCATCACAGAGGTGTCCCTGCTTGGCTGGGGGCTGGACACCCAGGCAGCACTGAGGATGAAGGCTTTGCCATGTGGACACAGGGACAGTCCCTGCTGCTCCTTCTGACTCTCAGGGCTTGGCATTCCCCAGGAACCGCAGTCCCTGAAGGTGGGAAGAGCAACTTGAGCACCCCTGCAACAGCAAAGGGGTTACAAAATACCCTAATTCTACTTTTTATTCAAATGCTGTAACTCTGGCACTAAGGTCCATGCTGACACTGAGTCTGGTCGAGGAACATGTTTGAAGTTGGTGGCTCTGATGCAAACAAGACATGAAGCAGCCTGGGAGGCTGGATTGCCTCTATGGGGTCACCCAGGTGGGGCAGGGAGGGCTTTTCTCCTGGCAGGGTGTAACCAACAGGCAGAGTTATCCTGGTGGGTCTAATGCCAGGTCAGCCCTTTGGGAGGTGAGGAGCCTGCTCATATAAAGACTGTTAACCCCCCACCTGCCCCTTATTTTCTCCATCCCTTCTGGCTGTCCCTTCAGTGTCACATCTCTCAGTCAGCCAAATTCCAGGCTCACACCTCCTGTAGCACTATATAACAGCCTCGTCAGGGAAGCAGCCCTGGGAAAATGGATGAAACACCATTCCCTGCCGGCTCCCTTCTCGCTACAGGTGGAAGAAAGATGAGCTAGCAATTTGCTGCTGGCCTGGCAAGATAGCAGTGAATTACGGCAGCTCCCGAGCCAGCTCAGCTGCGCTGGTGAGCGTTCAGGGAGAGGAGAAACCCTTCCCGCAGGAGCGGAGGAGGGAAGCAGGTGTGCTATTCCCTTTTGTTCACTTGATGGCAGAGATCACAGAGCTAACGCGGGCCGTGAGGGCTCCTCTGAAAAGCCACATGTCCCCAAGGACAACCGATCCTCGTAATCACGTTTGGCTCCTGCCCTGGCTGAGCCCGCTCCTGTGCGGCACCGGGGGCCAGCGACACACGCGGTGTCCCGGCTCCTCCGCAAAGACAGCGCTCCTGACAGAGGTGCCAGGGCTGCCGAGGGGACACCGCGAACCCGGCACTCGAGTCGCTGCATGAATGTGAAAAACGCCTGGAAAATTGCACAAAGCACTGCACAACCCGTGGGCAATTCTCTGTCACAGTAAAACTTCGGTGCAAATGAGAAACCTAACAACTGAAAACAGCTCAGATGCACTGGTAGGACGCAAAAAGCAGCCTCAATTATCTGCCACCTTTTTTTTTTTTTTTTTTCCCCTCTCAGGGTTTCTTTGGTCTCCTAACACTGCAATAAATAACAGACACAAAGCAGATCCAGGGGCAAATGAAGTCCTGTGTGATACAGATTGCCCTTGACGCATCTTAGGGCCAAAGTCTGACTTTCGTTCACCACTGTTAAAATGCCAGGAGTTCAGCAGAGCTACTCTGGATGTCTGGTGGTATGAACAGGGTCAAAGCCTGGTCCCCACTACGTGCAGAGAAACTTTCTGAAACCAGCCAGAAAGATCCGCTCAGAAGATGCTCCACCAACCTTTGCTTTTGGGGCTGATGCAGATGATTTAATTGCTACAGTTTCTGGAATAACGCTGAATTTACTGACAGCTTTTAATAGAATGCTCAAAAAGGATTTCAGACGTGTCCTTCACAAGAGGCCATGAAGGAAACTCAGTAATAGTACGATAATTGCATTAGCATCTCCAGTGAGCCCAGGGCCGTGCGTTGGTGCGTGCCTTACAAGGCACGCAGACAGGCCTTGCCCTACATACACAAGGATGGCAAAGTGGGAGAGAGAGGACAAGGATCTGCCTCTCACTGGCCTACATTAAACTGCCCATTAAACACCAGCAGCACAGGTGCATCAGTCGGGTCAAATGTGGTTTATCCAGCTCACAAAACCTGCACAGCCCTCTGTGAGTCCTGTGTAACTGAGCCTGGGAGTTGGTAAGCCCCTGAACAACACAGAAACATGGAGAGCATCCTGTTTGACTTTCCTAGGAACCCTAGTCAGACCCCAAATGACAGGAGCCAAATGTCAGGCTCCTGACTTGCAGACACCTTTTCCTTGATGTTGACACTGAAACATTTACCCCGTAGGCTTGCTGCAAGCCTCCTTCCCCTGCAAACGCCCCTGGCCAGCAAGGGACAGCACACCCGGATGCTGCCCTGCAACAGGTGCTGCTGGACTTGCCTCGCTTGCGAACAAGAACTTAAATGGACATTTAGCACGGCCAAATCCAGCAGAAGTACGCTGGTGACCGTGACACGGGTGTATCACTGATGTGTGGCTGGCCAATATACATGCCACAGGTACCGATCCGTGTGTGTATGGGCACATACACACCTGTCTCACGCCCAGATACACTGTCTCCTTCAGCAGTGAACGGCACCACCCTCCCTCGCTTCTCAGGAAGAAGAGGCAGGGGATCCCCGCCACGGCCGCTGGGGCCGGACACCTCACTCCACCCCACCGCACCGCACCGCACACCGCCCAGCATCGCATCGCACCGCACCGCACCGCACCCCGCGGCTGCCCCCAAACCCCATCCCGGCGGG
>JAHLSL010000043.1:3595616-3615957 GCA_025920805.1 Petroica traversi | reverse complement strand
CTCCGGGCTGAAGCTCGCCACGCTGGGGCTGATCCTCTGCGTCAGCCTGGCCGGCAACGTGCTCTTCGCCTGGCTCATCCTCAAGGACCGGCACCTGCACCGCGCGCCCTACTACCTGCTGCTGGACCTCTGCCTGGCCGACGGGCTCCGCTCGCTCGCCTGCTTCCCCTTCGTCATGCTGTCGGTGCGCAGCGGGGCCGCCTGGCCCCACGGGCCCCTCAGCTGCAAGGTGCTGGCCTTCCTGGCCGTGCTCTTCTGCTTCCACGCCGCCTTCCTGCTCTTCTGCGTGGGGGTCACACGCTACATGGCCATCGCCCACCACCGCTTCTACGCCAAGCGCATGACGGGCTGGACCTGCCTGGCTGTGGTGTGCATGGTGTGGACCCTCTCCATGGCCATGGCCTTTCCCCCCGTCTTTGACGTGGGCACCTACAAGTTCATCCGGGAGGAGGAACAGTGCATCTTCGAGCACCGCTACGTCAAGGCCAACGACACGCTGGGCTTCATGCTCATGCTGGCGGCCGTCATCGCCGCCACCCACCTGGTCTACATCAAGCTGCTCTTCTTCATCCACGGCCACCGCAAGATGAAGCCGGCCCAGCTGGTTCCGGCCATCAGCCAGAACTGGACCTTCCACGGGCCGGGAGCCACCGGCCAAGCGGCTGCGAACTGGACGGCTGGCTTTGGCAGGGGGCCCACGCCGCCCACCCTTGTGGGCATAAGGCAGGCTACCCACAGCCAGATCAAGAGGCTGCTGGTGCTGGAGGAGTTTAAGATGGAGAAAAGGCTCTGCAAGATGTTCTACATGATCACCTTGCTCTTCCTGCTGCTCTGGTCCCCCTACATTGTGGCCTGCTACCTGCGGGTCTTCATTAAGGCCAGCTCCATCCCCCAGGTGTACCTGACCACCTCCGTCTGGATGACGTTTGCCCAGGCAGGGGTTAACCCGATCCTCTGCTTCATCTTCAACAAGGAGCTCAGGGTCTGTCTCCGAGCCCACTTCCCATGCTGCCAAAGCATCCAGAGCACCCAGGGCACCATCCTTTGCGATCTCAAGAGCTTTGGGATGTAGGGGGGCTTTTCTCTTTCTAAAAAAGAAAGATGGATATAAATTTCCATGTTTCTGCATATGAGCTCAAGAGAGTGTGACCTTTGGGGGACATACTAAACCACCACCCAGCACCCAAACCTTAGGCTGTAAGAAGCTATTCTATTTATTTTTCTATATTTTGCGTATGCTCTCTTCAGAACATAACAGGTTGCTGTCTATGGGAACAGGTACTTGAGCAGAACACCCCCAAACCTTAGGCAGTAAGAAGCTGGTTTTTTTCTTTGTGGTTGTGTGGTTTTTAAAAACAAAACAGGGCTCCGAGTTTCTGGTCTTGCTTCTAACGTTTCTAAACATGATTCCAACAGATACGGATTAAGGCCATGACATTTTTTTTGTTTCCCTATTCCTGTCTGTTTTGATAAAGGCTTAACAATTTTACTCATGTAATGTTTGATAAGGGCCAAGACAATTTTATACTAAAGTTATTTTTGATGACCTCAAGAGGTGTTGTTTTATTATTATTTGATTTTAAGTGAAGAACACGAAGAGGACGTTCCTAATGTGGTCAGAAGTCAGTTTTGGTGGGAGCTGTTGGGTTCATTCATTCTCAAATGGTTTGAGTATTTGAAGCAGTTAGTTATAACTTTTGCTTGACATGCAGACAGTGTAGAACTAATTTCAATTTTTTCTTGTTGCACTATTCATTTGGTAATATTTCAGAACTATTTGTGAAACGTGATTTTAAAATACCAACTTTAAAAATAAGCAACTATAGCAGTTTTTAAAACCTAGATTGAAATTCATATTTTACTGCCTTTATAGGAAGTTATCTACAAACCTGGGTAATACTTGTACATTTTGACTGTTTTCTTTAATAAAATATTGAAAACCTTTACTGTATGTAATTGTTTCAGAATGGCAGCATTCTGCTTTGCTGACAAATAACTTGTGTATGTGGAAGGTTGTATGTCTTGTGTCTGAGTAGATTTCACAGCTAAGGTTATTATGGACAAGCACAATCCTTATTTGCTGTTAGATCTCAATTTAGGTGTTTATACCAATAAAAGTGACTAAAGCTATTTTTAAGAAGACTTAAATTCATGATGGGCAACAGGTTTAAATAGCACAAGTCTTTGTGTCTGCTGAAACCAAATTTCTGTTGTAGCTAATTGCTCCTCTGTTAATGATAGGAAAGAGTGTGTAATTGTGGATGGCTAATTTTAGTTGGCAAAGCAGTTTTTTAACACTGTGGCTTGGTCAATACCATATTCATTTATAAGCTGTATTCTTATTGGGAAGCTGACATTTATTAAGCATGGCATTTTAACCTGCTCTGTGGTACTACAAAAACTTCTCTGAGAGGATTTCTAACCAGTAACCTGATGGCAGGATCCTGGCACAACTTTTAAGCTGTCTCAGAGGAAGCTGTCCCTGAGGTGCTTCCCTTCCTGATGGATCATGTAACATTTAATGAACATGTGCTGGAGCAAGTCTCACACAACATGCCAGGGATATAACTCAGTTTATATGGAGGAATCTGCATCTGCTGAGTGTTTCTGTAGAGAGTAGTCCAAAACTGGTAGACATCAACTGAGAAACAGTTGTCCTGTGACTATGGAGAGACATGGCAGATCAGAAGAGGGCAAAGGTGGCAGCTTCAGATTGAGATGGGGCTCCTGCCTTGGTTTAAGTCTTGTTTTCCACCCTCAACTCAGATTTGGACACCAGAAAGGCATAGTTTCCTGCAGTGCATAAGGAGAAGGTTGCAATTGGAGTTTTTTGGTATGGTTGCAGTACCAGTGCTGCCGGAACTGGGCTAAGAAATGTGACCATTGTTGGGGTAACTTTAAAACAAAGAGAGCCTTAATGAGCGTTTCTAAAGCTTTTAAAGCATTTTGAAAATGCACCTGGGTACAGAAGGAAAGCTGTCACATACTTCAGATCACAGCAGCAGCTGGTTATTAATGCTAATTATATTTTCAGGCTGGAATATCAGATGATAATTTAGTGAGTCTTGGAGAGTAATGGGGTAGAGTTGTGTTACAAAGACTATGGGGCAAGGCATGGATGCTGTTGCTGAGAATTGTGTTCAGAGTATAGTTTACACCCCTGATTTACTCTTAGATCTTTTCTGCAGGGTTCCAACTTTTGGAACTTTTCTTATATCTCGTATTTCCCTCAGAAGCTGCCTGCATAGTAGGGGCCTAGAACTGTGTGATCTGTAACTCAGATCTTGCCATCATTTTCCTAATCCAGCTGGTAACCAAGCCAATATTTTCTTTCTCTTTACTCTATTAAAATTGTCTGATATTTTCGCATCCTCTCTCTCTTCCAGGCTATAAGTAGTATGGTTATGATTCTATTTAAACCACAGAGATGGGAAAATAGTTATTTTAAAACCTCCTTAAAAGCTGCAAGGACCAGATTTTTCACTTCTAGAAAAAAATGAGCATAAGTTGTAGAGTCAGTCGTGTATGCGGGGGATGAAAACCCACCTTTGGGTGGCCTGATGGTTTTATTTAGGCTTGGCTTATCAAGCAGTGCTGCTGCAATGAATTCCTCTGTGCAGAGGCATCCCCTGGCTCAGTGATGCCCTCCCAAGATGGGTGAGTTGGTTCTTATCTGGTGAAGATAATTGGAGCTTTGCTATCACCCATCAGTGGCAGCCAGACCCAGCCTTGCTACAGCACAAGCATGCAAAAAAAAAAAGGAAAAAATTATCAGTATACCATGCCTTTTGCTTGCACACAGCTTCCAGGGCTGTCTCAGGACTTCTGATATACTCTGAGGGCAAAATCAGTGCTGTTTGAAGTTAATGTTTGAAGTTAATTTTATGCTTTAGGTACTCGTGATGTCAGTCAGATTATGATCCTGGCTGTGGTAGTACAAAAGAGAAGGAGCTCCAGTAGCTTTAATTCAGGGTTTAGATGGGTGTTCTACAATAGGGCTTAATTCCAAAAGATGTGAAACTAAATATCAAGGACGTGGCAGAAAATTAAAGAGTACTCAGCGCCAGCGCACCAACAAACACCACTTTGCTGGCTGAGAGTGCACCCAGAAAATAGGGAAAGCCAGAAAGGGCTGGAGAAGCACCAGAGGGTAAATATTCCTTCTGAAATCTGAGAAAATTTAAGAAAGTTGCAAAAAAAAAAACCCCAACAAACCAGCACTTCCAAAGCACAGCATTAACATGTTCTCATAGCAGCCTTTAGTCTGCATATGGGGAAAGTGGGTCACAGAGATTAAATGCTTTGACCAAGATCAGAGCAGGGGTGTTGGGGAGGATGAAAACCTGCTCTGGATTAAAAAAACATAAAGAGAGACATTATGTTGGGGAGAATGGAATGAGCACAGGGATACATGGTTGCTGCTGTTTGGACTGTGAGGTGTGGCTGTAAATCCTCCTTCCTGCAAAATCCAGGGTGCTTTTGGTCTCATTGAGAAGTGCCCCTGGCTTAGACTCAGTGGGAGCTGGGCATTAATAATTACCCCCATGTGAGAAGCTATTGCTGCTTGTCCTGGGCTCACTTGCAAAAACTCAGATGGTTTGAACCCTCTCCTCATCCCCAGGGACCAAAACACAAAGTATTTGGAAGGTTTTTTGGGTTGCACAGCAGTGGGGCTCTCCCAGCTCTTCCATCGACCTGTGCTTCACCAGAATGTACATTCAATCTTCTATCCACCCCTCCAGGGAGCTGCAGAATAATTTCCCATATTCTGGGCACCACAAGTGCTGAGTACCACAGGAAATACCAATATCATCTCCTCCAGAGATTCTTCACAGTCTGGCTCAGAGGTCACAGCATGCTGCTTCTGCATATCTGTGGTGAGGGATTGCAATTGTGCTGGGAGCTGCTCCGGAAAAATCTTGATTGCTACTGGCATCTTCACTCACCAGGTATTTAACACATTCCTGACAAACGTTTCCAGTCAAAATCTTGAACTCAGTGGAGGTTTTTAGTATAGGTTTAAATGTCAGGCCAGCTTGAAAAATGGCACTGGTCTGAAATCCCAGTTAGCCACTAAAATAATCTCTGATTTACAGCACTCAGTGCCTGCAGTACTCTGGGGTGCTCGTAGCTCTGCTCTTAGATTTGGAAGGAGTTTTCTAGGAAAGGAGCTGAAATATTTGGCCTCAGGCAAATTATCTTGTTGGGTAAAGGTCTCATTCAGTGCTCGTGCTAGAGGTGGAGGATGAGCAGGGGGTGTGTTGCCCACAAGCTGTCATCATTTGATTTTCCAACACCAGGTCTGCACAGAGGAGGCAAAGCTGCCTCCCAAAATGGTGTGAAGCCAGTAGCCTCGAGGAAAAGGGCAGGAATTTGGCTTGGTGTGATAGCAACAGTTCTTTCCTGAGGCTCTACCTGGATGTGGTACAGCTACATCTTCAGAAGGCTGCTCTGCCATATGCTGTGGGACTGCCCTGGGACACATTGTGCAGAGCTCAGGGGAGAGCAAAGCTGGCATTTTCCCTCTCTTCCCAGAAAAGGATGTGGCTGGACCTGTGCCACTCACCCCACCTGGTTAAGCACAGTCACCTTGCTCTTTGGAGGCACCTGCACTTGCTCAGGATTGCCAACAACCCACCCTGAGGGAAGTGGCAGAGTAACAGACACGTATTGGCAGAATGCAGAGCTAAGTATCACTTCATTAGCTCAGGCTGCAGATTGGATCATTCCACACAGTATCAGAGTACCCCAGAAACCTTATTAGATAGTTATGCTGCAAATCAAAAAATTATTAGAACCATGGCAGGGGGGCTGTTTTCTAATAGAGGTTTCCTGAAGTCATCATTTTTAGCACAGCTTCCTTTGTAGTTGCTCAAAACACTGCACAGGCTATAATTAACTCTATTGTGATAGGAACCAGGAAGCATTTCCCATGCTATGATGTTCTTATGCTTCAGAATATTAAAAAATAGATGACATGTTGAAGAAATGCAGCCATCCGAGAAAGACCCTCAGTGAAGATGGTCTCCTAGAAGCTGATGCCGAGTCATGCTGGGTTGGGGCTGTGCCTTATGGATATCTTATCCCAAACCCCATTTTATGCTGGTGACCTCTGATGCCAGGTGATTCCTGAAGGACCTTTTGTGGGGTAAATCCTTACTCATCCACCAGCTGTAGAACTGGTGACCAGGAGCTGATTTCCCAGCTTGACATCTGTGGCACTCTGACTTTCCCTAGAGCTGCTGGTGCTGAGCATCTCCGAGCCATTTTCACTTGGTGCAAGTCATTAACTGCCCCACAGCTCGATGCTTTATCCCAAGAATGATTAATTATTCTTATTCACCTTTCTAACACATGGAACCACTGATGGCAGGAGCATTATCACGGGTGAACAATCGCTGACTACACAAGCTTTCATCACTTAACTTTAAAGTCAAGCTCAGCCTTTCATGCGAGCTGTTGCATTTCTGTATTTCTATTCATGTTTAATGACCTCAGCACTTGCACTCTGCCTTTGATCTCAAGTCATGCATGGCTGTACTGTGGATGTATTTATTGGAAGGCCACTGTCTTCAGTGCCACATTTTTCACGTCTGCCGTGACCAGGTTGATAGCACAAAGCACTTTGTGTGGGAGGCTTTCAAGTTCAAAGCTAGTCTTGCAAGGGCACAGGGAAGCTGTGAAGTCACAGCTAATTTTAGGCACTCATCATGGCATTCATAGAGTAGGCAAAAATCAAGAGATTGCCCGGTGGAGAGAAAGCCCAGCCTAAAGTTTCTCAGTTATTTACTGGTATGTCATTAAAAAAAAAAAAATAATCCTGTGTTTGTGTGAGGATGATTAACCATTGGAACAAATCATCCAGAGAAAAAAATGGATCCTCCATCTGTGAGATGAGCAGTGTGAGGCTGCGCGCCTGCCCACGGCACACCTGCCCTGAGCCTGCTGCCTGCCCAGCCAGGGTCCCTGCACCAGGTCTGGGGCTCAGCCTCAGCACACAGGCAAGGAAAAGCAACCAGAAACGCCACTAAACAGCAGCAGAACTCTCTCTCTCTCTCTCAGGGTGATTCACTCCTTCCTTTTGCTAACTGTTTTACAACACCCATTTTATCATAGTGTATAAACAGCAGAGCTCGCTTCTCTCAGAAATTTTAGCAGAGGTAGAGCTAAAATGGCTTTGTCATTAAAGAGGGAAACACAGGAAGATTCAGAGGAAGGGCTGAAGTCTGGGTGCTTTCTGACAGTGAGAGAAAGAGGAATGATTTAGTGGAATATTACCTCACTGCATCGAACCACTCAATCTGTCCCCATCTGTCACTGAGCACTTGCAGGAGGGTGATGGAAAGGAAACTGTTGAGTAGCTTGATAGTGGAGTAAATCAACTGGGCTTTTTCCTTTTCTTTTCCTATCCCTCTCTCATTAGGCTCTGCACCCTCACAGCACACAGCAGGTCCCTCTGTGGGCTGTGCCAAGGGCGAGGGGACAGTCCCCTGAGTGCCACAGGGCTGCAGTGGCCCTGGGGCACAGAAACCAGCTCTGGGCTGAGCTGTTCCCGGGAGCCAGTCCCAGCAGAGCCCCAGGAGACATCAGGGTGTGGAGGAAGGCGGATGAAGAGGGAATAATGTTCAGCCAAGCTGCAGTGACTGCAGGGGAGAACTTGGGCACCCAAGCCGAGGAATCAGCAGCACCACAGGCACAGGTAAAGCGGAGATGTGGTGTGAAAGCAAGGAAGGAACATGTTTGGGCTGAGCATCACCAAAGTGTGTCTCAGCAGGGTAATGAGGGAGGCTGCAGAAACCCTGCAGGGGCTGCCACAGAGCTGCCAGTGGGGACAGCAAAGGTTTTCCTCCCCTATTGATCCTGAACTCTCAGCAAGACAGACTTTTTCTTACTATTTGTGCAATATCTGTCTCAGCCTAAGTGCTGATGTAAACCAAATCCAAATAATTGAAGGCTCTGTTGCAATGTGTGAAAGGTTTGTTAGCGACTTTGGGGAGTTTAATGAAAGGGTTGGGAGGGAGCTGGAATTTTGACACCCCACACTGTTGGAAATTTTGCTGTTGGACTTGAAGGGGTGGGGGACCTTTCTGTCAAGTTTTCATCCACTGTAGGAAAGAAATTGGGGAGGAAAAAAAATTTAAAACCTATTAATTTTACAGGATGCAATGACATTTTTGAAAAGAGTGAGAATGTTGGCAGCTGCCTCACTTGTACCTTTCCCTGAGCTGACCCTTCTGGCAGGTCCCAAGGAAGAGGTTAGAGGTGTGCTCTGCTGCCTGGGTTCCCATGTAGCCTGGAGGAGTAAATAAAGGGTGAATCTTGCAATCCCTGTAATTAATATCAGCTTTGCTGGTTTGCAGACTCCTTACAGCAAGAGCCGCATCTGCCCATTTGTGGTGAAAGAGCCCATAAATCTCTGCGTGAAATGACACGAGTACACTCACATGTGCAAGAGAAAAAGTAAATAAAGAAGAGCCAGCCCTGCCTGCTGGGCTGGAACCAGGCCATATTTTCAGTCTGCTTCTGCACTGTGTTACTGCCTTGGGATTTCCAAAGCCACATGAACTTTAAAAGCAGATTTAATTCTTTCTGTGTGTTATGATGCTGTGGTGGAGGCACAGAACCAGAGTTTGGGAGAGCTGGTGGAATTCTCAGCCCAGGAAGAGAAACACTGCCCCAGCAGTGCAGAGCAGAGCTCCACAGGGATCTGTGGCCCATCATTCCTGTACCTTGTGCTGGGATGCAGTGCAAGGACAGCATTGCATCCCAGGCAAGCTCAGGCTGCAGTGATGCAGGTACACACTGAGAACAGCACAGGCTCTTGCTTTGTATAGTCTGTGACATCTGGAAACTTCTGGGGACAGGGACACGCCTGTAACACGCTAGTATCAGGTGCCACAGTACAATGGAGCATCAGTCTGGGGTGCTCTGGGCACTCCTGGCACACAACAAACATGCACAGAGTTTCCCATGTTTTGCAGACTTTCTGTCCTTTTGACATTGTGCTTGCCTTTGTTTTCTACCCCACTAAGCTGCTCACGCTCGAATTTTTGGGAAACCCTTGCCACAGGGGTGTTTATACCTGTGCTCTATGGTTATATTGCTCTTTCCTCCTCTCCTGCACACTTTGCTGTCACCCTGCATTGTGCTTCTTGTCACAAAACAAGCTGCCATCCATCCTCCTCTCTTCAGTGCACCAGAATTGCTCAGCTTCAGCCTTTCACATCCAGCCTTTCCCAGCCCTGAGTGACCCAAAGGCTGCCACCATCCTCCAAGGCAGATATGTCACATGGGGATGTGATGATTTGCCCTGCCAAATCATTGGAATGTGTCCTGCTGCACTGGGCTGGGTGTGCCCACGCTCAGGACTCTCCTTGGGAAATCATAGGTGATTTGCTGATGTGCATTAAACTCATCCCCATTCCTGTGCTCAGAATTATTGATCAGTCTAACGACTGTACCCCTGCTGGTTTGCCATTTCACATCTATGTAATAGAGAAAGGCACATTGATTTTGCTGCTATCAAAACCCTCTTGCATTTGCAAAGTCTATTCTCTTCCTGCAATTTTCTAATTCCTTCTGGAAAACACGTTACACATTGTCAAGATGAAATTCCTGAGACATCTTGTTTAAATCAAGGGATTCTTAGCACCTTCTGTTTCTTTTGAATATCCATCTGTGCAGAAAGAACAAATCCCAGAGCTACTGGGGCAGGGGGAGGCACTGGCAAGGACCTCAGTGTGGGGTGACACTTGCTGGTATCATCCTTTGGTTTGGTGGATGTGTTGAGGAAAATTAGCAAAGTACCACTTGACAAGGAATGTTGTGTGATCATTGAACACACCAGAGCTTGGGGTCACAACAAGCTAATGTTTCCCACACCACTACAAACTAACAGTACCAACAATAATCCCTTTCCTTACCTTAAAAGGTTCTCCATGGAGGTATGCTTTATTCCCTTTTATCCTCTCAAACACCACGATAACCTTCAACTAATTAATCTCCTTTTAGTTACCACTTCTGTAAAACCAGGATTTGGTACGGGTGACCTGTCCCTTTGGTATGGATCCATTCAGATTTGAGTCCCCCCTTGCCACACAACCAGAATAATTTCCTTTGGAGTCACCTCCTCTCTCAAAGACTTGTAACATTATTTTTTTTAAGTGGCAAAATTCCCCAGGGGTTAATTGTGGGCAGGAGAATGCAGATGAAGCCGAGTTTCAGCTGGGCTTGCTGGTGCTCAGCAGCAGAACCTTCCCTGAAGTCCTCCAGGCTTGCAGGTGTGTGCTGGCTGTGCACCCTCAAACCCCAAACCCCTTGCTTTCCCTTTCCTAATAAGCCTGTAATCAAATTAAGGCAGCAACTCATTGGATGTGGTGGTGCCCATTCCCGCAAGGGCTCTCTGCTGGCCCAAAATCTGGCAATAAACATGGAAACTCCTCCAGTGTGGTGGGATATCAACATTATTCTATAGCATATCTGTAATATCAATATTCATATAATATTAATAATTAATGCACACGTTTCTCTTAATAATTAATGAAATTATTGCAATATTAATAAAGTTAAAACACACGGCACAGATCTAAGTGGAGTGAATAAAGGGAAATGTTTAAATCAGCCTCTCTCTTCACAAGCTGTGTGTACGGGGGAATGAGGTTTTCAGAGGTTCCAGAGTTGCACAAGTTCTGTTTAATTTTATCATCTGATTTCTCCTGCCTGTCCCCTTCCCTTCCTCCAAGGCAGGTGAGGAAGCTGTTCCTGGCCTGAGATAATTTCCAGGGTTGATTCTGAGGCAAACTGAGCAGCACAGAAAATTTTTAGTGCCAGGGCTGGCTTGAGGCTGGCCACCTTTTCTGTGGGTCATTTGCTGTGCTCCTCAAGAAAAAAGCTGGCTCCAGGGAAAAACAGAGGGGACTGCATGGCCATTCACATTTGGAAATACTTGTGGTCACTGGTTTGCCTGTTATCAGTGCAAAGCAAAAATAAAGGGTGCCCTCCCAGCCCTTCCACTGCAGAAAGAAATTAAATGGACTTTGCAGGTGTTCCTGGAAGAAGGAATCTCCCCTAGGATGGGAGAAAAGATAATTGATTAGGGCAGAGTTTAGGAAATAATGGGGATGCAAAAGCTTAATCTTCCTTCCAGAATGATTCTCTCAAATCAACTAACCTCCATTGTGAGTGTCAATTAATGAAAATTAAATTACTAAAAGGGGAATCGTAATAATTATTGCCAAGTGAATATAGTGAGGATGTAGGACAGTGAGGTTTTGCCTTTATCATCAGCAGGGAAGGTGTGGAGAAGCCCCTCAAGGACAATTTTGGGGTAATGTATCTCTCAAAGCTGCACCACCCCAATACCCTGTCCAGGAGTGTCTGCAGGACAGGGGAACTTCCACCTGCTGTAGATGGGGTGAACTTCGAACTCCTGTAATTGGGGCTGTTCTCATTACCCAGATAGAGGCTTCATCCCACAAGTTAATTGGCACAAATTACAACTACAAACTTGCCCTGCTCCTGTCTGATAAACTCTCCTAGGATTTCAGTTTGGCAGGTCTGAGGCAGTCCTTGGGTACAGCTGTCCACTCATTTACAATGATATAAACCAGGGTTGCTGCCTTCAGTGCAGTCACTGGTGAATTATTCCAGCAGGAGATGAGGAGCAGGGCTACTGCTTCCTGCTATGGTTCATTTTCTGTGCTCTGATTTTTAAAAATGGAGCAGGAGATGGTTCACATACACATTTGTGCCGTTCCTATTTTTCTGCTTGATTTTGTGTAAATTGCAGTCTATGGTATTGAGCTTATTTTATAGGGACAGACATGGAGAAAAATGCAACCCCCACACTTCCAGTCTATTCCTCCTCTGCAAACCCAGACTTTGTGGGTGCAGGAGTGTTTGGGGAGGCCCCCTGTTTAGTGACAATGGTAGGATCAGGCTTGGGGTTTGGTTTTAAACCCAGGTTATGGGAATTTCTGCAGTGCTGGCGTGTCACTTTGAACTCAATAAATGACCTGGCCTTTCACCAGCCCTTTGGGTTAGTGCTGAACCCCTCTGAGACTTCAGATCTAATACAGGCACTTTGTGTGTGACCACATTAATGCAGACTAGATGTAATATCACCTTTTAGTGTCACCTCAGTCCTTTTTTTTCCTGTCACCACTTGCACATCTGCAGTACCACCACTGCAAAGGGGGAGGCAAAATACAGGGACACTTGGGTGAGTACCCTGGGGATGGGCTGTCTCAGTCTCTCAAGACTTTTATTTTCCTAACGTGTACAGGATCTGGCAATTACTAATCCCATTTTTCTCTTCTGTCTCCTGGAGAAGGTTGTGGAGCCCACTAGAAGTACCTGGTACCTCACAGGGATGTTTCTCCTCTCAGGAATACAGGTCTGGCCTTGACACAGTGTGCTCACTTCTCCAACCCCCCTCCATCTCCACCAGCAGCAAAGCACTGATTGTTGAAAGATGAATGACTTCACTTTTCCAGTTCCAGCATATGTTTGCATGTCTGAGAGCAGGAAACGTGTGAATCTCACACAAACTATTGGAATTCCAGCTCTGGGGACTGACAAGTAAATATGAAGTCACACAGCATTTCATAGAAAGCCCACAAATCTTATGTTTGCTGGGCTAAAGTTGATCCTTTGAGGCACGAGCCAAGAAAAACCTCTCATGTTATTTACACCAAGATTCCTCCAGATTCTGAGGCTGCAGCTTGATTGAGGAGTTCATGCCTTGTAAACTCCAAGTTTCCCCAAAAGCAGCCAGAGGCACATAATCTTTTGCTAAGCTCTCCATAAGGAGCTCTGCTAGCTTGGGTGAATCAAGTGTGGGATAACAGATTACTCTGAAAAAAAATGAAAAACCACAATGACAAAATAATGTTATAATATTAAAATAAATCAAATAATACACTGCCATTATTCTGATACAGAATTTTTGCACAGCAAATTTGATACATATACAAGAAGTTAGGCAGCCCATTACAATAAACTTCAGGGTTCCTTTTCTTTTTAATATAAACTACACCTTAATACATAGCTTGAGATGATCAGGTAGTTCTACACCAATTCAAGTAACAACAACTTCTCATCTTAGAATACTAAAATAAAATCTTTTAATGCTCTGAATACTGAAATGCTTTGGTCTCACCTGCCACTTTTAAAAAGTGTAAAAACTACATCTATTGGTTAAACCTCTACCCTAGAGGTGTGCCTAACTTACAAATAAAATTATATTAAGAGACAAAACACAATGTAAATACAGTTCTTTTGGCAACTGTCATATGCTTCACCCTATGCAGTTATCCAGATCTCAGTTCAGTTCAGGTATTCCAGAGTGGCCGAATTTTTCCAAAACTGGCAATAAACTTGGATTTTTTCATTCTGGGGTCAAACTGGAGCCCCGAATCCCACAAAATGATTCAGGAATGGCCAAGCCCCTGCCCTCAGAAGGAGTTTTACTGTAGCAGATGTCGTTTGGTTACCCCAAAATGAAAGCATCCTCCACTGCGAGTCTCTCCTGAAAACCTTGGCCACAAGAACAGTGTCTCATCTCCAGCTGCTGTTGGTGAGGCAGGAAGGTGTGGTGAAGGGTTTCCCCGGGCAAGGACCCTTTCCTTGTCACAACAACGAGAGAACGAAAATACCAAGTGGCTCCTCCTAGCGCTGAACAGCTCCTGCTAAAAAAAGACATCTTCTTTTCTGAAGTCTGGCAAACACCTGAATTTGCTGTGAGGAGTCCTTAGGCAGGCCAGCCCCGGGAGGCACGGGCAGCTGTGGTGCCTCCTCCGCCCCGAGAAGGGCACCTGGGGACAAAGCAAGGACATCAGTGACAGGGAAAACCGTGGCATTGGAGGCTGGGAGGAATAGTGGGGACATGGGGATTGCTGCCCAATTCCCTCCCTCCACAGGCAGAGCTGCAGCACGGAGCAGATGGAAAAGGCAGCCCATTGTACACCCTGGTCAGGCCATGGTTAAGAGCAGGATGTTAACAGTCGTGTTGCTGTGTGAATCCACATCTGTGACACATGTTCTCCATTTAGCCCCGTTTCATAAAGGAGTTTGTTGTGAAACCACACTGGCCTTTAACATCACGTCTTGTGGTGCCACTGTGCAGGGCTTTCTGCATGTCCCAAATCCTGCCTTGTCACATGGCACAGAGCAGGACCTGGGAACCTCGGGATCCCGTGGTGATCAGGCTGCAAGGGACCTCTGGAGGTCACCTTGCCTGACCTCCCTTTGAGCAGGATCCATTTCACCGCAGGGCAGAGGTTTCTCATTTCATCCCACCCTCCTCCAGCCACGCTGTGCTGCAGGGAGCACATGTGGAGAACATTAGACAAATTTAATTGTGCCATGACATGCACATGCACTGACACTTACAACAACTTGGTCACAAGCTCTGTCTCTTGCAGGAGCCAAGCAGGACAGCCCAGTGGGAAATGCCTGGGAGCTGTGGTGCTGCCAGCTGGCAGCACACACTGAGCATTCCCTGGATGCAGCAAAGGAGGCACAGAGGTACAAAGCCACTGCTACCAGCCAGGCAGGCAGCCCTAATTCCCTCACTTCCAGAGTTCTGTGTGCTTGGAGCCTAAAATTTTAATACTCCAAGGTTTTCTCATGTCAGTGCAGAAATTTTGTCTTTAAGGAAGTCCCACAGAGTCCTCTGTGCATGGTGCCTGATGCTTACAGCATCAGCCCATCACCATCTATTTGTTGAGGAGGAAACTAAAAGGTGGAACCCCAAGTGCCAGTCATCTCCTGGCTCCTCTGACTGTCCCCAAGGTGCCATGGCCATGGTGCCTGCTTTTGACCTATCCTGCAGGTAAATTAAAGGTTTTGGTGATCAGGGCACCCAGCTGCTCTCTACACAAGAATTTATGAGAAAGAAACCTTTGAGCAAACCGTCCATCCTTAAAATAACCTAATTTCACGTTCTACAGTAAATCAATTTGCTTTGTGTTTCTCAGGAAGAGCAGTAGGGCGAGGAATCAAAAATCTAAAATTAACCTCCTAAAGCTCATAAACATCAGTGACTGAGGCTGGGGTGGACATGCATCTTTGATTGTAATTAGGCAGGCAATCAGCTTGAAGTATATCAGACAGTATAAATTATTGCCCAATAAAAATAAGCTCATAAAACCCCAGAAGACAATTTCTCTTATCCTAATTCCTGGTAATGGAAAGAGGCCTTGCAAGAAAAACCTGCTACATTACACGGTAAAAATGACAATTGGATTCCCAATATCACAGCAGAAGTTTTAAAAATTTAACTGCAGTAAAATAGAGCCTTAAACTTCCTAAAACTGAGAAAATAAACTGTTGACACTGAGCTGAGAAGCCAGGCCTTGGATGAAACAGTGAGAGAGGCAGCTCTCTCTGCAGGTTTAGGATCTGGATTTATTGCCTTGTATCTTTCACTTGTGATGTCTCTTGGGCTGTGCTGTTCTCTGAGGATGGCTCTGAACACCACAGGTTCTCAAGCTCCCTGGTAACATCCCATTCAGTCTTTTGTATTTTAAATAAGCAGCTTTTTTCCATGCTGCATAAAAATACGTAACTACATAGCCTTAAATAAATGTACTTGTTAAAATCATTGTATTCATGATACAAGGTAAAAATGTACTAATATGTAGCTGATGTTATCTATGTGTGTGTGTATGTATATATACACATAAACATTTGAAATTAATAGGTAAAATAGAAACGAAGAGAGCTTGTGGGGATTTTCTCAACTCCAAACGTGTGTCAATATCTTCTCAATGCACCAGGTGTCCCAACACCAGCTGCTGACATTGTTATGCCTGTGACAGATCTTGTGCACTGCCACTGGGGTCGGTGGCACTTGCTGGGTCCCTGCTCACCCGAGTGAGGATTGGGCTCAGGAACTGCAGACGCTGTGTTGGATCACGTCAGAAAACAAAGCAGCAACAACAAACTAATAAGGAAACAATCTGGGGAGCGTGTAGTGCTTTCATCCTCTGATTCTCCTCAGCATAATTCTGACAGTAATGCACCTCTTACGTGGGTACCTTCCCCGCTCTTCCCATGCAGACGCAAAAGGCTGGGTGTTGTGAGGAACGGGAAGTTTCCCTGCCTTTCCACCACGTACAGTTTTTATTCCATGTGACGAACAGCTCAGGACATTCCCCCAGCCCTAGACCCCGCTGGTGACATACTCACTCTGTGACTCAGGGGGTGGCAGTCGTCTCCCAGGTCCCCCATGGGGGTGCACATCCTCAGGCTGCGGATCCAGAGGCTGACGGCGCAGCACATCCCTGCTCCGCACTGCTGGTCCCGCTCGCAGGCCTGCAGTGATGCCAGAATGATTTTTTTTTCTTTATATACCTTTTACACAGTTCTCTGTATCCACAAGTATTATTAGCATGCACACTTGTAACCCATTACTTAGTGTTTTATAAGTGTTCTACAGGCCCTGAGACTAAACACCCCAGAACTGCAGAGCCAGGGAAACAAAACATTCCTACTATCTCAGGAAACCAAGGTCTCCGAACAGAACAGATTCTATAAACTAGAAGTTAGCCCACCCCAGCCCCATTATTAGACTCCCTTGTTAGATATATTAATGTATAAAGTCTATAGCTGGTGTCTGTGATTAACGGGGGTGTACATTTACCATGCTGTCACCTGGGTGAAGTGAATACATCAAACAGGATCCTGATTAAAATACTGAGATAAAGACCCCAACCCCTCTAACTGTGTCTAGTTTCATTTCATAACACCAGGAAAAGGCATCAGCAGTCCAACACAGCACCCAGCTAATTGAATGAATAATATATTCAGGCCAGAAATAGGGCAGATCAGGTGCTCAGGAGCTGCCTCTGGCACCCCTAACTTATCGTGGCTCATTAAGGTTGAATAATAAGATTTAAGGCTGATTTGCAATACTTGTGTCTGCCATGGATTGGAATGTGCAGGCGCCTGGCACATTTTGGAGCTGAGACAGGCTGGACCACACTCAGAGATGCTCAGGGCCACATTCAGGACTGTCAGTGATTTACAGTCCCAAATTCTGAGCACTGATGGACCATGGCATGTGCCACTCGCTTTCCCAGCTCCCAGATCGGTGCCTGAGTGAGCTCAGGCAGGAGCAAGGGCCAACCACACTAAACTTGTCACCAAAAGATTCAACAAACCATCTCATGGAGAAGCTAAGATAGGAAATCATCCATTATTTTAATCACTTTTATGTAACTATCCCTTCTAATGTTGTATGTAATATCTTGGCTGTGAGTGCCCTCGCAAGACTGCATGATAGTTTTGTAAGAGAAGTCCAAGTGGAAGTAGCTGAAACAGAAGTTTAAATATGGATTCTGTGGTTGTTGTCTAGAATTTCACGAAGCTAAAAGAGGTTTTAAGAAAAGCTTTGCGTAAGTACCACATCCAAAAAAAATGCTGCTGTGGTAGCATTCCCCTTCACGGGAGGCAAAAAGTATTTTAGCCACTTACCCAATACAGCTTAGATAAGCAAAAACCAAAATGCAAACTAGTGGGTATGCTTTAAAACCCACAAACCATGAAGAGCAATTGACACATTAGGGTTTGAAAACAAATTACTGTACATCTTTCAGTTACTTTTTAATCAAAAGCTTATATGGGTTTAATGCAAAAACCAGTCTCTCCAGTGAGAAATGCCATCAGTTATAGGTTCTGATTGCACCCCAAGTGTAAGCTTGATTAACTCACTGCTCTTGGTGTCTGACAGCAGCAGTGAGAGGCTGAAGGCACTGGTCAGCACTACGTAAATGGGAAACTCATAAAAACATACGTAACAGAGATAACAGCTCTGGGGAAGGCTCATATCAGAGCAAACATTCTCTTGAGGGAAAAACTCACTGGTCTTACCTTGGGATTTCCATGATAAATGACTTTAGACTGTACTCACTGGGTAAATATTGCACTGACCAGAAGAAGCCAGATCAAAACACGTTTAAAGATAAGTCAGTGGCTTAGGAAGAAGCTGTTGCAGTAGGATCACTATTTAATAGTGTGTGTGTGACCCAAACAGCTCCTAAACACAGAGCTCTGTGCCCTGTAAGCCCAAACACAGAGCATTTGCTTGTAAGACTAATATGGCCATAAAACTACAACTCCAGCCAGGTAGATAATGTTCACTTTCTGACCTCTCTCTTAAAAAAAAAAAAAAAATAAATAAAGCACTGTACTGATCTTATTTTGTCCTAGTCACAAATAAAAATGCAGGTCCAGTGATTTTGGCTGCCCCGGCACACCAGTGTCCACTGCTCAGCTGGAGTCACAGGCTCTGCTATTTCTCACTTGTCAGCTCCCTACTCCATTTTTTTTCTCAGTTATAAATCTCAAACACCATTCATTTCTGTTGAGCTGGCCCTGGGATGAAATACCACTCAGTTGAAAAACCCTGAACCTGAGTATGTTCTACCAAGCAAGAGTCTCTATGTCCAGGCTGAACAATTTCATTCTAAAACTCACACATGTGTTTACATCTGGCAGAACTTTTAAGGCTCCCTCTCCAAAAATGCATGACAAGTTTTGAAAATATTCAGTCCAGGCGCTCCTACCCGCACCTTATCTGCAGTGTGTAATTCCTGCTGCTACTCCTTATCTCCCCTGAACGCCACATGAGCACCTCATTTAAACACAGTTTTCTGGAAAATCAGCCCAAGATTATGTCCCAGGTGAAATTCCAGCTGCAAAAGCAACAGGTGTCAGCACAGGAACCACCACTGCAGTGAGGAAAGTTTGAAAAAATGTCCTTCAATTGCAGAGGAAAAACACCTTGAGGCTCAGAGGTTGGGGAACACCTACGTCAGCTCTCATCTGAGATTTGCCTGTTCACTAAGAGCCAAAAATGCATCAAAGTGGTTTAAGCAGAAATGCTCTGCAACAGTTAATAAAGAAGCATTTTCTAGTTCTGATCTATTTTTACTTTTTGGATCTGCCTTATCCTTGATTTATTATTCAGTGCCTCACAATTACTTTATTTAAGGGATTAATTATGCTTTAAAGGTGTAGCCACAACTCTAATAACAGATAAACTTCTCCTTCATTGCTGGGAATGTTTCTACTTAAAAGAAACTTGGAATCCTCAAATATTAAACAATTCCTTCACACTCTCTGCTCTAAAAAAAAAATAATCAGTCCAGGGAACTGATCTGACTTCCAGAAAAATGTCCAAGAGCTGTTTCATGGACTTCAGGGGTCCAGAGAGGGAGCCTGGACAGCCACAGAGAAATACACTGCTGTGAGTGCAACTCCTGATGCTTACAAAAGACATGTAAGCTCTCAAAGGAATGCAAGTGCTGAGTTATTAATCCAAAGCAAACACTTAAAAAATCATTTTGCTTAAAAGTGATGCAACGCTTTAGGCTAAATAATGTCTTTAGGAAAAAAAAAAAGTATTTTCACAACCAGAGTAAATCTTGAGCCTAAAAACAGCAACAACAGAGACTTATTTGCAAGGGGTGGCTATTAAGGGGTAAAAGCAGCACAGTCATAGACAAAGACAAAAATAAAGAAGGAAAACAGCATTTTCCAAGGACTGTAATCCTGCCCTGTACATGGAGGGGCTGGAGAAACTTGGGGTGGGCAGTGGGCAGCGCAGTGCCCTGAGCCAGACCCTCTCAGAGCAGGTTTGGGGGCAGCATGGGGGAAGATGGGAAACAGCTCCAGCCGTGGGAAAGCAGCAGGAATCTCTGCACGCTCCCGGACCAGCCTGGAGACAGCCCCCCGACTCCAGATATCCCTCACCCCAAAAGAACCGACCCCACATCGGGGCATCCCCTCTCCTCAGACACCCACAAGTCCTGGCATTGCCCGCCGCAGAGTCTGACTCGTCCTGGCATCACTCACCGCACAGGGACCCCGGGCTCTGACCCCGCTTAATCCAGACAGCCCCGCAGCTCCGGGCATCCCTCATCCCTGGGGAGCTGCCACGTCCGCTATCACTTACCCCAGACGGACTCCCAAGCCCTGTCGTCTCTCATCACCTGGCTCAGCTTTCCCTCCCGTGTCCCCGTTATCACTTATCCCGGCTCCAACCATCCGGCACCGCACTCGGGACATCTCGGGACAGCTCCGTCCGATCGCGGACACACCGCGAGTGTCGCCAGCGCTCACTCGGAGAGAAGAACCCCGTGCACCCCGCAGGGCAGAGCGCTCCCCTGTCCCCTGCCACCCCTTATCCCGGGAGTTTCCCCCAGTCCCGCTATCACTCCGGGCGAACAAACCGCGGCTCCATCCCGCTGCCCAGCCCTCCCTCCGGGTCCCGTCGGTGCGGTCGGTGCCGAGCGGCGGCGCTCACCCCGGTGATGACGGCGCCGTGCCCCGCGGC
>JAHLSL010000043.1:3505386-3595216 GCA_025920805.1 Petroica traversi | reverse complement strand
CGGGCACAGGGCGGGGGGACAGCCCGGGGCTGGCTCAGGGAGCATCCCACTGCGAGCTGGGGACAGCCCGCAGCACGTCTGGGGCGGCTGCGCTTAGGGGGTGACATCCCCTTAAGTAGTTCTAGCTTGGGGGGAGCATCCCGCAGTGCTTCTGTCCCAGGGTTTTGGGGAGCATCCCACAGCAATTCTATCCCAGGGCCTGGGGGAACATCCCGCAGCAATTCTATCCCAGGGGGAACATCCCGCAGTGGTTCTATCCCAGGGGGAACACCCCGCAGTGGTTCTATCCCAGGGGGATATCCCGCAGTGGTTCTATCCCAGGGTTTTGGGGGAATATCCCGCAGCAATTCTATCCCAGGAGGAACATCCCGCAGTGGTTCTATCCCAGGGTTTTGGGGGAGCATCCCAGTGTGCCTGAAGGATGCCCCACAGCAGGTCTGGAGTGGACATCCCGCAGCAGGACACAGAATCACAGAATCATTAGGATGGAAGAGACCATTAAGATCACTGAGTCCAACCCATGGGGTCCAGGGGTTCATCCCAAGGCTGGCTGTGAACATCCCACAGCAGATCAGGGAGGCATCCAACAGCAGGCGAAGGGGGAAACATCCCACAACGTATTGGGGACATTATGCAGTAAGTTGAGGGCAGGACACAGCAGCTCCTGAGGAGATCCTGCAGCAGGATGGGGGTTCCACAGCAGCTCAGAGCACATCCCACAGTGGGGCAGTGGCAGCCCACAGCCACTGGACCCAGTTTCTACGTCCCCTCTGCTCCCTGGCCAGCAGCAAACCCAGACCCGATGTTGCCCCTGGTCCCTCTGTGAAGAGAACCCACCTGCAGCCCCAGCCGAGCCTCTGCTGACACCTGGCAGAGCTGTGAGCATGGGGGGACATCATCTTCTCTGGGGCAGAGCAGCATCAAATGCACCCCGCAGTCCCAGTAAGAACTGGACCAATCTCAGTTCCTCCTGGAAGCCCAGAACCCCTTGGAACTCCTGTTCTCCTGCAGTTTTTCTCCCCTCGTTGCAGGCAGCCCCTGCCTGAGCTCTCCCAGCTGCTGTGGCACCCAGGGGCACAAGAGGAAAACAGCTCTGTTCTTCAGCAGGGCTGGCTCCCACCAAAGATCCATGGGAAGACAGTGAGAAGAAGGAGCAGTGGGAACAGGAAACCCATTCCAGAAGCAGTGCCCCACTGACTCCTTCCAGCATTAATGCCAGGCCATGGTCCCAGTGAACTCGTGTTCAAACCTCTGAAATTTAGCATAAACCAAGGTCTAACCTCTAATTCAGGCACCTCTGTCCCCTGTGGAAGGAGCACATCACTAAAACACATGCAGTGTTTTCTTCCCTTCTTCTCTCACTGTTTTTCTTCTCTATTTTCCTTACTTTTCCAGCTCTTTATGCTTCTTTCCCCCTTTCTTCTCCCTCCTAACTCCTTCTTTTTGTCCCTTTCCCTGCCTCTCTGTCCCCACTTCCATCGCTCTGGGCCCTTTGTGCTGCTCCCCTCCTCCAGCCTGTCCGGTTCTCACGCACAAGTCCCTTTTCCCTCCAGATTTTTCAATTTATATTTTAGTTCCAGCCAGGAAGGCTGAGCCTTTGCAGAGCCTAGATTTCCCTGAGCGCTCAGCCAGCCCCAGTAGAGGTGAGTCTGAGCACAGCTCACAAGGGGAGCAGGAACACACCAAGAGTCTGGCTCGGTTCAATCCCGGTCAGGAGCTGTCGAATCAATTCCTGGGTGGCCTCCCCTCGGGGGTTCAGTCTGTCTGGAGGTGTTTTCATTACAAACCTGGCCTTTTTGGGTGCTTGTTATTTTGTACAAGAGCACTCAAGACAAATATGGGCTGGGTAAATAGAGCCTTACTCCGAGGATGCTTTAAAAGCAAATTGGGATAAGCCAATTTTGAAGTGAAAGGATTAAAAATAACTGGGATGTATCCTTAGCTGTTGTAAACTCATGTTGCTGCCTGAAGCACTGGCAGTTTAAACCAGGTGAAGGGATTAGCTTGTTTTAAATTCTATTTGTATCCTAGAAACTAAAAATGAATGTAAGCCAGGAATGATTATTTTCACAATCTCCAGGTGCCCAGAACTTTCAAAAACAAATAATCACGTTCAGCTCTAAACCTCCTGATCCTCGAAAAACACTGTAGAATGGAGGAGAAATAATAAGGGGGAAGGGAATAATTTTGTGCAGGTTTATGTAGACTCAGTCATTTCTTGTAAAAGCCATTTGATATAAAAGTATCTTTTATGAAAGGTTGCCAGTCCAGAGCCTGGAAGGGCAGAATTATACATTACAATGGGGATGCTATAGACTTACTAGAAGCCACCCTAATGTCAATATTCTTACTCCCAACTTGTGCTAAAACTGATTTGCCATCAGAAGAGACCTTGCACATCTATATGGCCTTTAGGTGATTACAAAATTTTAATGAAATATTAAATTCCAATTAAATCATTCCTGTTCTTAAAGAAAAAGCGAAGGTTGAGGAGATGACTTTCTGAATTTCAGTGTCATTTCAATTGTTTCACTCCAAAAGCAGTAAAAATCCACAACATGTCTTAAATGTAAATCTTCACAGTGCCCATCTCTTGAATACTCCAGGGTTTCAGAAGATTTTTTATTTCCTTGATCCCCTTGAAGAGTAGCTTCATATTACTTTTCTTCATTTAAAAGGTTTTTTGCATAGCTGGGTATTTACTGAACAAATTCATTCTGAAAAACATTTCTCCCTGTCTTCTCCCTTTGCTGGTACAAGACCAAGAGCACCCCTTAGGGCACCTGGGGACAGCACAGGGCAGAAACAGCTCTGCAGCCTCTCTTACTTGATCAGAAATAACCCAGAGGCCATCCCTAATCCTTCACAGCCCTGATACCACCCTGGTGTGAAGGAATCTACCCCAGAAGAACCTTTTTCCTTCCATGTGGGAGCTCTCAGCAGGAGGATCCAGTGGAGCAAGGTTTTAGTGGAGCTCCAGCTTTGGCTGTGCTTGGGAAGGGTTTGGCTTCTTCCCCAGAGGGAACCCAAAAAATCCCATTTCACAAATCCACGTAATGTCTTCCACCACAAAAATTCCAATATCAGGATTAGGAAACATCACTCTGAATTAATCACAATACTTGAGGTTTGACACAAGTATGGAAATGATCATTTCAAAGTCCTGAGTTGCTTTAAGAAGCTGGAGTGAAATACCTGTTTTCAGCTTCCAGTGCAGTTGGTGGGTGTCTCTGGTTCTTCTCAAAGCCTCAGTTTTACTGAAAGCTTTCTATGAGCAGGCATTCAAATAATTATTTGGCTTATTCAAGTAATAATGCACTACAGAGTTTTCAGAATTTGGAAGACTAAGAATGTGAATACATCAGCTATCTAAAAAGATAATTTTCTCATAAAAGAAATGAGAAAAAGCATGTAATGTGAGACAGGGGAATTATCTTTTTGCCCTGAAAACTCTCTTAATAACGACACTGTCTAATTTGTTTAATCTTTCACACTCTATATCCAAAAATGGTCTCGATTCAGCAAAATGCTGAAAGTTTGCTGACTCTCATAGATGAAGAATGTATTTATTTATATCATATATATATGAATGTATAGTCTAGGTGTAAAGCTCACTCAAGGTATGAAACCTCATATCAGTTGCTTGTAGTGCCTGAAATAATCTGAACATACAAATCATTGAAGAATAAATTTCTAAGCTGTGCCCTGAGTTGAGATGTAGTCTTTATTTCACCCAAATTTTCTGCTTTAGGTCAATAATTACTGTTCAGTGAAGTAGAGGTTGAGAGACAAACAGTCCAAGACCCTTCTCAATCATTTTTCTTCTCTCTTGGGGACTGTACATGAGGCAGAAGAGACCATTTCAGCTGACATTAATTTGGGTCCCCACCATTTATGTTTCTTTGAGTTGCAAATTATTTTTTTTAATGACTTCTAAGTTTCCTGCCTCTCTCTCTGATGTGGCTGGAGTTGGCCAGTGCCTTCTCAAGTTACCAGCAGCAGCCCGGCAGAGAAATGGAGACTTCATACCTGCAGCTCCCCCTGAGACTGTAAAATCCAGCTGGGATCTGAGGTGTGAGCAAGCCTGGGCACCCCTGGTGTGATGCTGGGTCACATGGACAGCCTTTTGCGTAATGTGGAGAAAATGAGAGGCAATTCAGGCTGTGAGACACAATCCTCACACGTGGAATTGCCTCTGGAGACGTCCACGGGGCTGCTGCTTGCGGGAACTTGCAGCAGGGTGTGAGAGGCCGGGATGGGATGCAGGGGAGGAGAGCAGCAGCATCCACGCACCTCCTGCTCCTGCCTGGCCTCTTCTGACGTCAGATAAAGTAATTTCTAAAAAGTCTAAACACAAATGCTGATTTTAGGATTAGAAGAGGTGCTGTTGTGGGATTTCCTACTGAATCAGGCCATAAATGTCATTAGTGAATCCTAAATGTAGAGAGAGATGAACTGTGTTTTAAACTAGCACTTACCTCATGAGACATCAAGCACTGGCTTAAACAATGAAGGCAACTTCCCTCAGCAAACTGCTCCAACTCTTAAAAACATATTTCCTGTTTGAATTTCACTGATCTGCACCAGCACATGATATTAAGCCCTCTAATATCAGGAATTTTTACTTTCCATGTGTAATAAGCTGGAAACAAGTTCCACAATACCTGTTTCACTATGCAGCAACATTTTTGTCATCAACAAGTGATTCTGTAGCTCATCTCCAGGCTCTTTCCTATAGATCAACAAACTCTGTAAAGTTCCTGGCATGAATTCAGGAATATTGCCATCCCCTGGGAACAGCCCCACTGTTCTCTTCTTAGTTATATATTCTTGCAGGCCGAGTCAACAATCAGTGTATAAACAGAAATACAGTGAATACTCTAATAAAAACGAAACAGATTGACAAAGAACTTCAGCAATAAAAAAGCATCCACAAGTGATTTTATTTCTGGGGCCAGACAAGAAATTGTTGTAATGAGCTGCTGTTGTGGAGATCTGTTCCCAGTGCTCCTGGTGTCTCATTACGCTGCTTTTCAGCACTGCTGTTGTCATAGTAGTCCCTGAGGAACCTTATGTAAGGAATGAGATGTTTCTGCAGTGTGTTAAAAAAGAGCATTTAACAGATAAGTGCTAATGTTCTAGATTAGGGATTCTCACTCCCTGACTCTGCACTGGCTCATGTAATTGCATGAATCACTTTGATTGCGAAGCACACGCTCTCAGCTTAGGGGGGATTGAAGTGGAATATTACAGAGTCTGCTCAGGAAACAGTGCTAGAATAAGAAAAAGCTGCAAACATGCCACAAAAACTAACAATTTCTGGTTACTCATGAAATTTACTCCTTTGATTTGCACACAGATTTTATTTAGACTTTTGTGCAGACGTGTGACTGCGTTGGCAAAGTCCAGGGCAGCACAATTCCGAGTGATTCAGCAGGAACTGTTGATTTATGTGATGGGCAGGGACTCAATGCCATTCTGTAATTTTCAGATATGTCTTTTAAAAAATGTAGAATTCCTTCCAAGAAGATACAGAGTTGGTTTGGGGAGTTTGCTGGACTTGGGGGAAACATTCTTTCAGCCTGTTTTCTTCCGGCTGATTGCTTTTGGTGGAAAACTTTTGGTGGAAAGCTTTTCCCTACGCCCCAAAATGTGTAAGGAGTTGCAAGCTGTGGGCAGGGGATCCTCTGGTGGAGTCAGGGTCTTTCCCTGCACACCTGAACCTACAGAGTGAGGTTATTTTTCATTGAAATGGGACTTTCTGGGCCATGGGAGAAGGAGGTGGGAAGGCTTCCATGACCATGGAAATTACCAAACACAAGAACTGGAGAGGAGTTATTCAGGAGGGCATCATTGTAGATGTCCTCCCACCATGAACAGACAATTAATACCGTACCTCGATGAGATTTGGGGAAACCAAAGCCAAGCAAGTTTTGTAGGCTCATATTCAATAAATAAACCATCCCACATTTCCTCCCTGCCAGGGCCCTCATGGGTGCTTCTGGCCCCTTCCAGCTCTACCTCCCCCACCTCCCCAGGCACCACACAAGTCTCCTCTGTGCCCTCATCATGGAAACCAGTGGGAGCACTAAGAATGCTGCTAATCCCTGGCTTGCCACTGTCTCCAGGGGACCAAAAGAGGTCACTTGTTCAGTTTTTATTTACTGTACTGGTGCCACATGGCTTCCTTAGATTGCCTGCAGGGAGCAGGGTTGTTTGGTTGGTTTTTTTTCTCCTTAACACACAGTTTAGTTTCTGTTTTGGTTTTGTTGCTTTGCTTTTCCAGCCCTTGCCTGGAATGTGGTGGTGACCAGTGAGAGGATATAGGGCAGGCTGTGCTCCTGCCCCCATAAAGTATATTAGGTCTGGAAAGAATTACCCGAAGAGGCAATTCCCATTTAAAAAACAGTCAGTTTTTCTGCAAATTTCCAGAATTTCACCACTAAATCCCATTGTTCTGCACCTTGGTTCTGCCCCACTGCCTTCCCGAGGCCTGTGGCAGCTGTAGCTTTTCCCTGTTCATTTGGGGTGTTCCCCTGTTCATTTGGGGTGTGTGTGGCAGGTGTCTGGTGTGTGTCAGGGTGTGGGGTGTCATCTGCAGGGAGGGAAGTAGAGGCCGTGTCTCTGTCCATCCCACTGGATGTGCTGATGTGGGATGGCAGCTCCGTGGCTCTCCAGCCTTCCCTGATGCTCTGAACGTTGTTCATCCAAGGCACAAACAGGGAGGACAATTACACAGAGGATCTCGCCCACTTTCCCATCTGCCTTGACTTTCAGGCCCCCCATGAGAATTTTTAAATTTTAATTTGCCTCCCATTTTTTCTCGTTTCTAACTTTTTTTCCCTCTCATCCCTGTACTTTGCACAGCTTCATCTGTCACTGCCATGGGAAGGTGGGTATTCCCAGCAGAGCCCATCTGAGGTGCCTCCAGGGCCTGGAGCACCATTGAGTTCCTTTTTCTCCTTTTCATCCCTATGCAAGATTGCTCAGAAGGGTGAAAATTCCAGTGAAATGGCATGTTAGCAAAAAGCATGCATTAACAACCCTGTGGGGATGGCTGCAAAATGCTTTCCCTCACCAGAGCCACCTCCAGCAGAGAAACTTCACTTACTACTCTCTTAAGGATGAACTCAGAAAATTGTAATGTCTCTCTAGTGACTTATATGTCTAAGAATCCCAAAGCACTTAGTAAATTACATTCTCCTGACTTCCTTCAGCTGTGACTGGGGTATAACCAGAGCTGGGGTGACAACCGGCAAATGTTTAAGTTCACGTGCCCTCATTAAAAATGAACTTTGGCTCAACAAGAGAAAGAACCTCACCCCTGGCTTGGTAGTGGTCTGGTTTGGGGTTTTCTTTTAGGATGCAGAAAATAAAGTGCTAATGTGGAGCTTAGATCAGTTTGGGCTGTTCTCAGGAATTATCATGGAGTTTCCAGCATCAGATGAAACCAGCAGCTCAGGTTTATCTTTTAGCTGAGTACAGCTGACAAACAGCCATCACCAGGGTGAGTCCTGCACATGCAAGTGAGGGCACTGCCTGAAATCCTTTAATTGTGATTTGGCTGGGTCTGATGAGAGGTGCACAAGCCCCAGGTGAGGGCAGGGGGAGGTGGCAGGAGGGAAGGAGGCAGCAGGGAAGCCCCAGCTTTCGGCTTTCGAGGGAAGAGCGTGACCTACAGCGTCATCTCCTGAACACAATCTGCTACAAAGCACAAATTATCCACCTCATCCTCCCACTTCCCACTCTGTTCTCCTGCCAGCTCGGCTTTTCAAGAGCCACTAGAGCAAAGGGCAGCTAATTATTCCAGGAATTCAAATTGGTTCCTTTTATGGCAAAGATCAAACAAAAGCAAACCCCCAGCAATGCAGGCTGGCGTTGGCTGCCTGCCTCAGCCACCAGTGCTGGGAAGATGCATCTCATCCTCCAAACAGCTCATTAACTGGGCAGAGGCTGCCAGACCACAGATGGGAGGAATGGAGGCACGGGAGGGTGAGGAAGGCACAAGGCTGAGGGAAAGGAAGCAGCAAAAGGAGGGTGGTTGAAGTGTGACAGGTGAAACGTGTGGCAGATAGAGGTAATCCATGTTCTCCTGTGCAGCCCAGCAGCAGCTCTGCCATCTCAAAACCACTTTACTGGTATTGTCTGAATTCCACTTCCTGGGTGACTTTGGGGCATGGCAGGGGTTTTTGGGGCATGCACACCCAGGTGGGCTCATCTCTCCCTACTACTGCCCCATTAGCCAATGTCCCCATGCTGAGGATGTGGACCTGCACCACTCCTTTTGCTGCCCAGGTTCCCAAATGGCATTTACCCATTCTACAACTACACCAAAACAGCATGGCCAGCTCAGGGACATGTGGCAGGGACATTTTCCATTCCCCCAGAGCCAATATCTCGTGCTGCCTCCCCTCCTGTGACCAGGGGGCCACCAAAACAGCTTTGCCTAAGGACAACACAATTGTGGGGAATGGCTGAATGAGACCATAACATTGTTTCTTGTTGCCTTGACAATACACTGAAGCTCAAGAGATCCATTTTAACCCTGTGCTGGGATAATACCAGCTGATGAAACCCTGCTGGAAGCAAGGCAAGCAACTAGACTCGCAAAACCAAGTTTTCACACGTGTGTAGGATCATCAGGATAAGTGGGGTTTTGCCTCCAGAGAGGGACTGGCTCTTTGCCTGGGAAGAGTCTCCAGTCTCTCCGTCTAAAGCTGAATTTTCAAACACGATATAGCAAATCCCTTCCCAGTACTCCACTATTTTTTTGAAAATACAAAAATAATCCCAAATGTCCAAAATGCTCATGTTCTTTAGCTAGAGCCTCCTGCAAAATCTGCTGAGTCTGAAGATGACCTGCAGCCAACATCCATGAGCTTAGGGGGGTTTAACCAACAGGCTGTTGCTCACAGAGGAATAGAATTCCTATTTTCCAGAGCACTGTTTCTTTTACACTGCTATTAATTCCAATCATGGCACATCCAATTAAGGAATTCCTCAGTGACTAATACACTTCAGAGCCATGACAGGAGCATGCAGCAGTGAGAAAACAGTTAAATGTGGCAGCCTAAGCTCAGTCCATTACTTGGTCCCTGGGGATAAGCACCATTTCCTAAAGCAACTCCTCCCTTCATCACTCCATGAATAAATAAGAAATAGGCTTTCTTATGAGGGTCATTGCCCAGCCAGGATTATCGTGCAGTGCTGGAGGTTCAGGAGTCCCTTTTCTGAGAAGGCCTGGGCCATCTGCTCGAGGCCCCACAATGTGTGGTTGCATGAACAACTGACTGAATTCAGACCTGTTGGAAGCATCAAGAGTGGAACAGGCAGGTACTGCTCCAGCTCTTTCTAAATCCAGCTCTTTCTAAACCCAGTTTCTCAACTTCCTGCAGCAAGACAGAGCAATTACACTCCAGATGATGAAATATTTCCTTCAGTTTACCCTAAATTCCAGCGAGTGATGTAACCAGCCATCCTTTAGTTTTGCATCACCTAACACAGTAAAGAGCGTGAACAAATCGATTCTCAGTGGACCACTTTGGTATTGAAATCCCCCAATAAAACCCTTTCTGTTTTACCTATTCACATCCCTTTCACATCTGCCATCAGGGTGTCCTTACGTGCCTCGTCCTGCCAAGGTTAATAGTCAGAGCTGGGATGGTTCCAGCTCATTTCATTGTCTTGTCTGAGATGACATTTTAAGCAGCAAGTGCTTTGTGTCTGACTGGCGTAAAGTCAAGTGCCTTACCTCTCCTAGCCAGTGCTGATAGTGCTCAGTTAGAAGTCTGCTAAATGGCTGGTTTCTGTAATTACACTAATTGCCTAGGAGAAAAGAGAGAGGAGTGTATCTTTCACTGAAAAAAACCACATAACTGTTAGTCTACACTGACCTTTTCCTGCTGTTTCCTTCTCCTCTGTGAAGGAACACTATTAGCTGAAACTTCCCTGTGTTTTTGCTCCTTGTTCTGCACTTCCTGGTTACACCTTGGGGTGACACAGCCAGAAATCTGCCTGTGTTTTTAAAAAATCAGATACAGTTTTCATGATGGACATGGATTTTACTTTTTCTTAACAGCATAAACAGGATGCTCTGTTGAAAATAAGATAAAATGGAGCAATATTCAACCATGCATGTAATTCTCTCCAACTGAATAGCCCTGCTTGGTTAATATTAAACACAAACTGAGGGGAAATAAGGAAAGTGTGTGGTTTCAATAACTTAAAGAAATCCCTCTGTGCATTATCATCTTTATCGGCATCTTAAACAACTTCCTCTACCAGAAAAGCTGCCCAGAATGTGGACGGAAGAGCAAACTTTGCCACAGACAAATTGTAACTCAAGTTCAACCAGCAGCACCCAGGAATTAACTCCCCATCTCCTGGGACCTGTGGCTTTCCTTTGTCCTGGGAATGGTTATGGTTGTTTATGCTTCTGCCTCTAATCCATCATAAGATGGAGAAGCTCTTGAGGTTTCTATGAACAAGGACAAATCCACCCTGACTGTGTCAGTGGCAGGACAGAGCATCAGAAACACAGCTCCCTTCTCCTTGGCATGCCCACTGCAGCTCCCAGCACACTGGGAGTTCCTGACCCTGGCTGGGATCTACCACCCCACACTCTGCTGCACCCTGACAGCTCTCATTTAAACAGCTGGAGCCCCACAGATTTCCCTCAGATCCTCAGGCCATCAGGAGACCCCAGAATAGGCAGCAGCAGGCAACAGCCCCGGGTGCAGTGCAGGGAAGCCTTTGAAGCTGACATCACTTGGGTTGGAGGTGTTTTGAACTGCGGAGAGGAAGCTTTACGAAAAGAAAAGGCTTTTATTCTGACAGTTAAGCTTAAGCCTGCCACGACTGTATGTAAAGTGCAAACTCGGAACTTAAAGGGAGAAAAATAAAAGGGCTGGATTCAGCGGACAGTTGGGTTTGACTCCAGCTCAGCTGTCAGAGGAATAAAGCCTTTGAAAAAAGAACAAACCAAATCCTCAGTTCTTTTCCCCAGCATCAGCCCTGGCTGTTGCAGCTTCAAAGGCTGGGCTATGCCATGGAGGTCCGCAGGGAGAGCAGGGCCGCCCCCGCAGCTGCTCGAGCCCTTTGCATGCTGAGCCACCCCACAGCTCTCTGCTCAGCACCCCGGGTCCCCCAAGCTGGCCCAGCTTCCCTGGTCAGGCTGCTGCCCACCCACGCCTCCAAAGGAAGGGGGGCTCATTCCCTGCCCCCGGTGTTTCTTCACTTTGGGGTGTGAGGAAAATGAATCCACAAACACCAGAGGTTCATGTCCAAAAAGGAGACAGAGGAGTCCTGGAACTTTATTCGAATAAAGGGAGAAGCCATGGGGCATTTCTCCAGGGGTCTCTCAGATTTTGGAGGATGCATCCTCCTTTTTATCCCGATTTCCTGCCTGTCCCTCTCTCTTTCCCCATGGGCTGAGGTATTCGAGAGGCTCAGACTTTCCGAAAACGCCTGAAATCTGAGACTCCCCTCTAAGGTATAACTCTCCCTTTTTGTCCTTCTCTTGCATCACTCAGTGCAATTCCTTATGGAATTTATGGATCTTCTCATTGTTCCTCTCATTTCTCGATATTCAGTTTTATGTATCTGCAGACCTTTGGTTTGTTTGTAAATGCCAATTTCCCTCCTTCCATTCATCAATCAGTGGAATCCTCCCCATTGTTTCTTTTATCTCTCACTGCTGATTTTATCCACTGGCAAGACCCACAGTTTTGTTTGTGAAGACAAATTCCTTATTCCTTTCAGGGGCTATGCTCGTGGCAGCATTGAGTTTGGGTCAGTGCCGCCTTGAAGATGCTCGTTTGGGAAATGAGTAATTACCATCTTTGTACCTCCTGCATCTGATCCTACACCTCCAGACACACGCTGGTGCTCCAGGCACCGGGGTGTCCTCAATGTCAGAGCTCCCTGGTGATCCAAAGGCAAAGGTCTGCTGACAAAATTTGCACGTAGAGACAGCAAACCCAAAAGGCAGAGCTGGATGTTAAGGCAGAAACTAAAGCAGCTCATAATCACGAGGGTTGTATTTGCCTTTCCAAAGGGCATAACATTTTATGTGATTCATTAAGATTAGAGCCCTGAGTGCATTCATCAGGGCCTTGTTGGTATGGAAATTAATCATTTTAGGGCACATGGCTGAGCTTTGATGGTGGCTCCCGTGAGGCTGTGCAGAGTGGCCCCTGGGTGACATGAAGGTGCTTGTGCTCTGCACAGCCTGGCCAGCTCCAGCCTGGAGCAGGGCTCACTCCAGGGCTGATGAGACAGCCAAGGAATCCAGAATCCTGACCACAGGCTCAGCTTGCTGGGGCAGCAGAGACAGCAGCCATCCTCGGCCTGCTCAGCATTCCATGGCACAGCACCAGGAATGAGCAATCCTGAGGCATTTGTGTGCTCCCACCTTAGCCCTTGTGGTGTTTTAATAGTGGCCAAAGCAGTCAAATTAAAGGGAGAGTATTGAACCACTGCTGCTGCTGCCATATTCTTCCATTCTGGTGTTTGTGGTCTCCATCCCCATGGTGGTGCCTCTCTGCTGGGGGTAGCAAGTGGGGTGGTCTGGCTGGGTGAGTGGCAGAGATCAGTTATTGGGGGTGCTGGTCTTTCTGCAGGGGGGACAGAGCAGGAATAGCTGCTCCTTTGGGTCTGGGTCACATCCAGGCAGGAGCAGGGTCTGGGCTGTATGCTGCATGCTGGGTGTGGTACATGAACATCTCTGCAGCTCAAACCACACACTGCCCCTTCCTGATGTGGCGTTTAGTCAGGACTGGGAGAAATTGATCCATACTTTCAGCCCTCTGGATATTAAAAATTTTTAAATAAAAATCTGAAATGGGTAATTTTTAGATTGCTGTATGATAAATTCATAGATTTATTACTCTTATAGTTCTGCATAGCTGCAAAATCTGTGAGTTTGCACAGCTTTACAGCATCCTGACCCTTCAAGTGCTTGTATTTCCCGTTGCATCCTTACCAGGGACAAGAGATAACTGCACTTGTCTGCAAAACGCCCTGGGTAAGACAAGACCATCAGGAAAATGGCAAAAAGTAAGATGCATGTTCCGTGTTGCACTGACTTCCCTGTCACTTCTGCTCAGTTTATTAGCAGAAAACATACTTTTACTGCACTCCTGCCTTCAGATTCAATCTACTGCAGGGGGTGCACAGCCACAGAGGGTTTGTTTTTTTTTTCCCTTTTCACTTCGCGATGTGATACCGATCACTCTGAAAAAAGCCTCTCCTCTTTGTCGGCTCGTTGGCAGCAGCGATTCCGCCCGGTGACGCAGGGACAGCGAATTGCTGCGTGTTCCCGACGTCTCCAGCCTGAGCTAATGCATGAGCTGACCATGGGACGACGTTTCTTTTGGCACGAGGCACATCTCTGGCAAGTCCACCCTGTGAGACCTCGCAGACTTTCCACAAACATATTCCTGACGTAGCAGGAGTCGGGAGGCAGCGGCAAAGACCTTCACAAAGGTGGCCTTAGCTTTGTTCTTCCACACTAAAACTGAGCTTTCCTACACTTCTTTTTTTTTTTTACCAAAACCATCCCACCTTGGTTTTTCTGGCACAGCCATCCCTCTCCGACTCTAAATCTCATTATGAGGAGTTGAAAAGAATGAAGGAAACCACGAGGCTGTAAAAGGAGGAAGTGCTAAGGTTGTTGCTTCTGTTTCCAAAGCATGAAATAAGGTATTGAATAATGAGTTTTTCCTCTCAGTGCTTGAGCTCTGTGGGGGTATTGCTACAGCTAATTCCTAGTCATGTATTTAACAAGCTTACAAGCAAGGTCACTTGGTCACATGTCAGGTGTGGGAACCCCGTGAGTCCTTTGGGCAAAGAGAATTAGAAGCAAAAAAGCACAAAATCTCTGAGTTCATCAGAAACCCAGACAGAAAGAGCCTGTGGAATAAATGCTGTAATCCCTCATCTCTCGGGGATGGAGAGGCTGTCTGACCCAGGGCCCTGCTGGCCTAACAGCTTTACCTTGGGGACATTTTGGGCTCGGTTGCCCAGAGATTGTATGTGGTCTGCCAAAGAAACAGCTTCTCTCAAAGCTCAAATGGTCATCCACAAACTCCCCATAGGAGGAAATAATAACCACAAGCTTTCTCAGCTTGGCACCACAGGGCTGGTCACATTACGAATGAACTTTTCCCATTCATGCTTGGATTTCACCACATGAAGAGGAAAGAGAAGAAAATGCTGCAAAGAGAGGGAGGCTGGAAAGAAAGAGCAGAGCAAAGTAACAGTCATTATAAACAATGATTAAGGAGATCCTTCCCAAAAGTAACACAAGCAGCTCACTCAACATCCTACGTCAGAAATGGTGATTCCACGTCTGGAATTCAGGAATAAGGATCATTGACTATTAATAACATTTGCAAATATTAAACAAAGCATTTCAAAGCATTTCCCTGCTGTTGCATGGGTAAGTGAACTAACAGGCTGGCATTTCATTTCTTAGAGTCACAGAAAGGTTTGGATTGGAAGGGAAAGATCATCTTGTTCCAGCCCTCAACGCTAATTATGATGAAGCATTCTGAAAGCACTTTATCAAACTCATGCCACAATGCAAACCCTCCTTCAGGAAGCTGTGATAGTACCTAAGAAAAAGCTGGCATCATCAGGAAAACTCTTGAGGCTCTTCGTGCCCTGGAAGGGATTCACAAGGTCCCCATTCCACCTCCAGCTGCAGTGGGGTGGCCAGCGCTGCCTCCTGTACCCCAACATGTGATAACATTTGATGAATATCAGCAAAATATTGTTGTCATTCCCCAGTTCCCTCATTTCAGACTGGAGAAGGATGAGTACTGCCAGGGATATGCTGGAATGTGCAGCAGGGTGGATGTAAACCTCCCTCTTGCACCTACTCACCTGCCAGGAGCAGGATGGGGAGCAGAGCTTGGAGAGAGGCAGGAACTCTGAATGTTTTTATTTTGCTGTTTAAATGTTTTTTCCTTCCTTTAAATTTACAGCCCTGAGTCCATTACTGACTCCATGTCTAAAATTGAAATTATGGGGAAAAAAAATCTTCAGTGCATTTACTTGGATTCGTTATCTGTCAGGTGGTATAGAAGGAATAAATTGGGAAGGAAATTTTAAAGCCGTTCTTCTGACATGAGTCACAGGAGTAAGCTATCAGAAGCCATGTCAAAGGCACTGCAGTTGGCAAGAAACATATAGCATCTTTATGATTCTTCCTTTCATAAAATCCGGCCCATAAACAACAGAAACAAGGGAAGGCAGGGAATATAATTTCATTAGAGCAAACGTGACATAAATTTAATAATAAATATTAGCTGTTATCTAGGAAAATATGAAAAGCCATTTTCAAAATCATTAGCTCTAATCACAAATGAATTTTGCAGCTTCTTTTTTCCATTTTGTACCTCTGTAATGAACTCTGATAAATTCAAGGGACTACATGTTAAATAAAGAGATAGAAGGGTCTAATTTGCTGCTTCATTAAACCGGCTTATTTCTGGAACGTCTTGCGTGTTGCTCTGAATTTCCCATCTCTGAAAGGTGGAGACAATGAACTATCTGTCTCTAATGTAGTGTGGCACACAATTAGGGATTCAAAAGGATGTGAATCTCTTTCCATCAGAGATACACGCAGCGATTATTATTTTATTACCAAATACTGTCAGCGTTACAGATTTCCAACAGCTACCCTGACACCTGACGCGCATGTTAAATTTGCACAAAGCCTTGCAAGGAAAAGTCACATGGAGTATATTTATGCCATATTATTCCTTCTAAGTCAAGTCTCCACTAAGCCTGGAATGGTTCAATATTCCTGGAGTGAAGATTTGCAGATGGACAGGATATATAGAGGATGACCTGCCTGTTTGGATATATTTTAAACATTGTGATACAGCACAAGCTCAGGTTTACAAACTCAATCTATAGAGCATTTAAGAGCTTATCTGAAGCTCTCTCTGCTCAGACGTGGATCTGAGATGTTGGCCTGCTTGGGGATGAATTCTACTAAAGTTGTCTCAGCTTCAGGTGAATTTTTTTTTTTTCAAAACACACATTTGCACAAAAGTTCTGTAGCCTCTACTTGACTCCAGCTACGTGGATTAGCAGGAGGAAAATTTTTGAAGCAGTCCTGGAAATATAAAAGGACTCAAAAGGCTTTGACCTCATAGAGAAACACAGACATCTCCTTAGATGCAGCATCAGCTTGGGATTTACCTGCACAACCAGAACATGTGTACCTCTCCACAGGAGAACCTCTCCTGGTAATCTGTGCAACAGTGAAAGAAATGATTGAGCCATTTAGGGCTGTCTTTGCCTTCATACACAAACACCTGTGTCACAGTCAGGATTACCCCTCTTGTACCACAGGTCTGCAAAATTTCCAAGCACTGAACAGCCTCTTCCCTGGATTTCATCCTCCTCTTGTTGACTTTCTCAGCACAAAATGATGGGCTTGGAGCAATCTGGTCTAGCTCAAGGTGTCCCTGCCATGGTAGGGGGGTTGGACCTAGAAGAGCTTTAAGGTCCCCTCCAACCCAAACCATTCTGTTTTTCTGTGATTCTCATGAAAAATTAAGTTCTCAACAACTTGCAGCAACCAAATTGTCGTGCCAGAACAAAGCAAAGCAAGAGCTGTAACACACTTTATAACTATAGGGAGGTAAAGGGAAAGAAAGAAACTCCCCAAAACATTGGACTTGAAAATTCAAACTCTCAAGTCAGAACATTCAAAATCACGGTTCCCACAGCACCCATAACTCACCTCCTTGCACATACGTCACACATGCTACTGGGTATGAGGTTATATTTATGTCTTGCTCTTTCTCTGCCAGGAGCAGAGTTATGGCTGCTGGGGGAACAGTAAGTTTGATTTTCCTGACTTATGTGGATTGAATCTTCAAGGAAGGAAAAAAACCCAACCTGCTTGTTTGGCTGGTAGCAAATATGTCTCTGATTTTATTTCCACTTCCTTTTCTGATCCTCTGCCTCTTCACAGCCAGTAAAAACTGTGGACTTTACCCACATGAAGAGGAACAGTTGTTAAAAAGAAGCAACCCATGCCTTCTTTAGGACAAATTCTTCACTGAAAGTCATCGGAACAGGTTGCCCATGGCAGTGGCACAGTCACCATCCCTGGAGGGATGAAAAAGGTGTGTAGATGTGACATTGAGGGACATTTACTGATGGACACAGCACTGCTGGGGTTACAATTGGACTCAATGGTCTTAGAGGTCTTTTCCAACCTGGAGGATTCTATGAGTCTTTGGAAGAGGCAACATCTTCCAGTTCCAGTCCTTACAGGACCAGGTTGGAGAAGCACCTTTAAAAACACTGAAGCCTTCTCAGCAAGTTCTCATTACTAAACTGTTGCTTGCAGCAACCTTTTAAAATAAACTCTGCCACTTTCTTGTGGGTGACTTGCGACAATGTCTAAGCTATCCCTGTCTGGAACTGCTTACAACATCAGTTCAAAGTTTATCAAAATGCAACTGGAGCAATCCAGAGCCCCTATTTCAGAGCCATTTACCAGCACTCATTGCACTGTGGCATTGAGAGGTGGGGAGCACTTCATTTTCCTCTCCTGTCTGCAGTGGCAGTAGCTGTTAAGTGGCCTTTTTGCTGGAAATAGTATTTAGAAGATTGGCACATACTTTTAAAGAAAATTTCAGTGAAAATTTCTCCTGTTTCTCAGCTGAAAGTTATGAAGTAATGCCTGTTGCAGTGGCTCAGAGGTGGTTACAGGGAAAGGGTCTTTACAAAGGCTGTGGGACCGTTCCCAATGGCTTTGATGAGGCTTGGATTGAGTTCTAAACCCCTTTGCCTGTTTGAGTTCCCCGCTGCCTCCTTGGCATTCCCAGTTTCCTGCTGGCACCCAGCACAGGCAGTGGCAGCAGGAACAGCAGTCCGTGTGTCCATGCACTGGTCCCAGCTGACTGGGACAGAGAGAGGAACAAGCAGCACTTACAGAATTAATCCTCAGCATTTTGATGTTCAGCAGAGCACTGCTGCAATGGTTTGCTCTGCAAAGCCAACGATGCTCCTCATTTCCCTTGGTCATTCACTTATAGGAGGAGAAAAAAGAAAAGAGAATTAACCTGGATCCTGCTGCTGTGTCTCTATGCTATGATACTTTCTTGTGGAACCCCTACTGATTAAAAAAAAATTGATTTCCTGGAATATTCAGTTGTTTTCAACTCCAGTATGGGTTTATTTCAGACATATTTCCTAGGCTTTCAATGAGAAAAGATGCAAGGAAATATATTGCATTTGGGAAAACCATACAAATGGTTAATGCCTTTTCAAATAAGTTGTAATGATATTTCAAGGGCAGTTTAGACCTATTCAAATTGCATATTCTCATTACCATTCTTCACAACAGACATAAGTCCTTCAATCTCCATGTAGTTTTGTTACTCTCTCTCCACAATTTTCAATTTTCTTACAACTATTCAGCTGATTTATTATTTCCCTCCTGTATTTTAAATGCATTGTAACCCCATACATTTGTTTCACTCTCTCAGCTTCAATACTCAAGGTCGTTAAAACCCCCAAAATATCCTTTGCTTATACCACAACTTTAAATGTGCTCTTTCTTGTCCAGTGGCTTGTTACATAATTACCAGTGGCGATATCATCCTGTTTTTATATTTTTATGATCAAAGAGATAAAAATTAACTCAACTGAATAAAATGTAGGGAGCTGCGTGCAATATCTATGGCAATTCTGCTGCTGCCCCAGTTGCAAAGGTGACAGAGAGATGCAGAATTAATCTTTCTTGGTGTGTTGCTTGAAAGTTAACTGAGAAGAAATAAATTATATAGTGTTAACATCTGACCCTTCTGATTAAGTGCTGCTTAAACATGCAACAAATTTAAAATCGATTGCATTTTAGAGAGAGGCAAAGTACATGCCAGCCCAGACAGTCCAAATCTGCCTTAAAAATGAAGATGTCCTGCCAGCCGTGTCCCAAGCTCACACCTCAGTGTCTCCGTGGGTGACACTTGGTTGGACACCATCCCTTTGGTCCTGTGCCTGGCTGGGAGCTGCTTACCCTCCACACTCCAAGGCAGCCCACAGGGACCCCCACAGGCCCCCAACATGCAAGGACACAGTTTTGGGGAGTTTTGTTTAAAAATGCCAATCTACAGCTCAGCCAAACCCCCAAAGCTGACAGTGGAAGCAAGAATCTCATGTGATCACACTGCAGCTCCCTGGGAACACACCATGAGTGGGAGTTTGTTTACCAGCTGTGCTGAGGGAGGTCAGGGAAGGCTGCAGAAGGTGCAGGGAAGGCTGCAGAAGGTGCAGGGAAGGCTGCAGAAGGTCCAGGGAAGGCTGCAGAAGGTGCAGGGAAGGCTGCAGAAGGTTCAGAAAAGGTCTGTGTGAGTCAGGGGGTGTCAGGACGTTGCTGCAGGAGCTCAGGCTGAGGGACCCACCACGAAGGGCAGCGGTGATGGAGCACAGGGTGACAGCCGTGCCTGCTGCCATATGGAACTGTCAACACCCCTCACACAGCAGCAACACGGAGCTGCAAGGGACCCTCAGAGCCCAGGCAGACTGTGCCCTGCCCCAGAGCAGGATCAGGACTGGCAGGCCCTCCCTGACAGCTGATTTCCAGCAGATCGCTGCTGCCTACTCTCCAGAGCTGTTCAGCATTCCCTGCCTCCACCACCACAGGGCTTTGTGACTGCTCACCCACCTCCTCCCTGCCACCCGCTCCTGCCAGCCCTTTGCCAGCTCCTCACCAAGCCCGAGGAGCAGCAGCTCCTCTGCAGAGGAATTCTGATGTAGGCACACAGGGAAACAATGATGCAGAACACTGCAGTTGTGGTTTTTATCTCTGTGTTCCTTAGTAACCCGTTTTGTGTGCTGGAAAAAACAGCACAATGTCTGAGCCCCTAAACTGCTGAAGAGAGCAGTGCAAAGACTACAGACAAGGGGCATTGGAGCCAAACAAGTTCATGGCCAGATTGCCCCAAGGGCTCTTGGAGTTCCTCACTTCATGCATGTCCTTTCTGCTCCCAGCCCCTTTGCTCCAGGTGTAAATCCAATGATGGAAAAAGAGGGGACAGTGCCCTTCCTGAGCTGTCCTCAAAGAGGCTGAGATCACTGCCATTTGTTCCAGTGCCAGCTGCAGAGGTGTGAGCGTGGGATGTGCCAGCCTCCCGTGGTGTTTACTGGGTGGATGAACCCAGGAGCTCAGACAAGACAGGAAAGGATCTGCTTTCATTCCCGCTAACCCGGGCCCTCCCCTTGAATCACAGCTTTGGCTTAAAAACAAAAGGTTTATGTAAACATATAGCTCGCTTTCAATTTGAAATTGCAATCCCTTCTTCTCTACTAAAAGGTTATGGGTTGTTTTTTTTTTTCCATGTGACTGCCAGACTTGGAACCTGCCTGGCACGTGTACAGCTTGAAGCTGGAATGGGGGCACCTAAGGAAAACCCATCGCTGGTAGAAATTCCCCATCCTGTGCTCCTGTGAGTCTCGAGTCCTGTGGCTGTGGTGTTTTTCTGGGCTGGAAAGTCCTGAATTCCCCTAGGAGATTCCTGATGCATCCCTCAGGAGCCGTGGCTGGAGGGGAGCCGGGCGGATGAAGCGCAGCTTCTCCAAAGCTCGTGTTCAACTTATGAAAACAAACGAGAGGAAGAGAAAACCTCCGGCATTACTCACTGCCGGGGCAGCCGGGCTGTGCCCCGCGGGAGTGCGGGCTCACCGGGAGCGCAGCCGGAGCATCCCCGCAGGGCTCTGGTCACACCTGCAGGTGGGGACCGCTGTGACACCGCGGCTCCCTGTCACCCCCAGCACCGCCCCGCGGCTGTCCCGGCCATCTGCACCGCTGGCAGGTGCCTTACCCGTGCTGGCTCCCGGCCCATCCAGGGCTGAACGAGGAGCGAGCCTGGCACTCTCCTCTAGAGAGTCACAGCAAGTTGTCCCAGCAGGTTCTCGGCTTTTCCCCCACAAGCAGAACCTGCTTTACCACTGCCACGTCTCCAGCCCAAAGCCACCTTCCTCACTGTTCCAGGGTCTTCTTACACGTTTTATCCATACAAAATAGATTTTGCTTTAATTTGCTAGGGCGGGCAGTAAAATACACGGACTTCATTTGCTGGTTCAGCTGGGGCGGGTGGGGAAAGGTGCCCACAGCTGTTCCCAGACCAAGTACCTCAAATCCTTCACTCTTCCACGTCTGGATTTCCTGGGAGAGGCTACAGCAACCTCCTTGGCAGCTTCACTGCTGACAGGGTGGTGATGGCAGCAGAGCCCCAGCTTCCCTGCCTGACACCTCTCGCCCTCTCCACATTGGGCTGTTTTAAAAGCAGAGTTTAAGTGAACTAGACACTAAGAAAGCAAAAGAAAACAACCCCAAACCCAGCACACAGACACACAATCTCCCTCACATCACCCTTCTACTAAAGCAAGCAAATTTTGCACCAAGTCACTCATTCCCATCAGAGAAAAAGAAACCACTAGTGCATCTGCTCTCCAGGCACGACCCCTTCGAGCTGGCACTGCTGTCCTCAGGGATCTGCTAATTTCACATTCCCTAACAAGGGCTGCAGACCCACACTGCTGACTTGCTCTCTGTTATCACAACCATTAAAACACTCATTAGAGAAGTGCTCCGCTTGCTCTTTGGCCTTTGGAGCTCGTTTGAGTCGCTGAGTAGCTGGTCAGGCTTTTGGAAGAGTATTCTTAAGAAAACAGCATCTGATGATAAATTTAAAGCTCCAGCAATGGCATATTAAGCACATTTTACTCCAGCTAGTCCTGTGTCACAAGTTGTCAGTACAGACTGGGGGGGAAATGAGTATGAAATATTCATGAAGTTATCAATGGGACCCAGATACCCCGGTTAATGATGTTGCTGAGCAGTTCCTGTGGCTCTGGATGCCCAGTGCTGGCTCGTTAGCGTGGCTGTGATTTGCTGGTGCCTTTGTGGCAGTGTTTGCTCCCAACCACTGACACACCACCATGCTCCTGGACCAACTCCATCTTAATTAGCTCTGCTGCCACTGGAATTAGGCAGCATGTTGGAGGAGTCACTTAAATTAACTTCTGACTGTCCCTCAGACAGATGGGACCTCGGTGGCCGTGCCTGCCTATTACATTTGTTTAATCATTCTTTAAAGGACTGTCACAAGGCTCTGCAATGTCTGGGTGCGTCACAGAGGTGACCTTGGCTCCAGCACTGGGTTCTGAAAATGAATGTGCTTCTTAGAAGGTATCTGAGCTTTGCCAGGCAAGCTGATTAGCAATTTGGAACACAGTGTAGAGGCTTCCAGGTAGCAAGGTCCCACTGGCTTGTGCAGCGTGTGTCCCAAAATAGGACCTGCTTTGGAATTCCCCATCACCAGTGCCCACCCCCAGTGCTGAGCCCCGTGGTGGGTTTGGGGTCCCTGGTGGTCTGTGCTGTCCTTGAGTGTTCGCTGCAGCACAGGCTGGACACCTCTAGTCCATACACAGAGCCCTGCTGATGAGTTTGGCATGAATGAGCACAACAAGTACCGACAGGAGCCCTTCATGCACCCCTGGCTGTGCTGAGCTTGCTTAGGAGACCGCCAGCCTGAGGCTGATCTTTGACACTCCAAAGACAGAAGGGTCAGTGCCCTCTGGGGTCCATCCCAGCCAGGAGCTGTGACAGAGGGAGAGGCTGAAGAGCTGCAGGGCATTCACACCATGACTGCATGCGAGGGGGCTACAGCCCTCCTAAAACTGGCTCTGGTGTCCTACAGGCTCCAGGAAGAAGCCCAGATGGTAAAGAATGGGATATTCAGGAGTATTTCAGCCCAAATTCTGGATGGGAAAACTTTAAGACAAACATCAGCAATGACAAAAGGGGCTGGGATGAGGCTGTTTGGTACTGGAGGTCACTGTGCTGTGGACCTGGTCCTGTGACATCTTCAGTACCACCAGCCAGGGCTTTTGCCTGCTGCAGGAATGTTCCTCTACCCACCACAGGAACAGCACATGCTGAGGATCCTCTCACCCAGCCCTTGCTTTTGTTTGAGTCCAGAACCACAGAGAATGGCACAGCTCCAATCATACCCCAGTATTTGGGTGCAGGAGCAGATCTGAAAACCTGAACTGATGCTTAGTCAAGCGACTGTTCAGAGACTTGCCCATCTACTTGACTTTATGTGAAGCTGTGAGCAGAAAGTGCTCTTAGTTTCCAGGGTTTAAAAAAAAAAAAAAAAAAAAAGGTTCACATTGCTTCCTCCCTGGAGGTTTGCTTTCAAGTTTCAGCTTCAAACAAGCCCAGATTTCAAAGTTCCAGCACACATATTGCTCTGCATGCAGACCACGCAGGTTAAGGATTTCCCTGCAGCATCCCACGGTGCACAGCCCCTGCTGCTCCCTGCCCAATGCACTGCCCAGCTTAATTGTGACAGAAATAAACCCACATCCCTTGCAGGACCCGAGCTGAGAGGTGTGTACATCGGTTTGGGGAAGTTTTCCTCGTTTCCCTCAGGATGTTCTGTAAGATACCAGCAACACCATTGTTCTTTTCTGAAGTGACAGCATCTTTCTGGTAGGACCATATTGCAGCTCTTCTGAAACTCACAGCAAGGAGCAGCAAAAAGTGCTTCCACCACACCTCATCCTACTGCAGGTTCACTTCAGTGCCAACCCTGGTGCTGATTTAATTCCATAACTCTAACTTTTAAAGGCAGGCTTAATCTGCCGTACTGTGTTCTCTCCGTTGCAAGTCATCTTCCCTTATTCCAAGCAATTTAGTCCCTGATGCAGGAAGGTACTTAAGTCTATGCTTAAGTGTCATCTAATTCAGTGCATGGGCTTTAGCTCTTGCAGAGTCAGAGCTCAACCCTGTAAAATCCTCTCCTGGTGTGAGGACAGGGCTCTGTGTGATGTGGTGTCCCCTCTGTGGGGTACAGGATGTCTCAGGGTCATGGCCCTGCTGACCTGGAGCTGCCCTGCAGAGCAGTCTGGTTTTGTGGGGAATTAGGGGGAGTGATGTCTCCTGGCTGCAGCCACTCTGTAATGAGTTTGTCAAAGCAAAGTGGGTTTGGAGGCCACGCTCCCAGCCCTTGCTCGGTGTTTTTTCACAATGAACATTATTCACACAGAAATAGCCATGGTTTGGCATTCATTCCCTAACCCCTGCTAAGATGTCCTGTTGTTCCTGTGGTGATCCCTGGGTGCTGCCCCTCTCTGTGCACAAGATCAGAGTCACTGCCCACAGTCCCACAGGTCCCAAACTCACCCTCCACGGCTCCAGGAGCACTGCTGGCATTCCTGAGCAAACTGCCTGCTCTCCAAAGGGATGGAGCAGCCATCCCCTGCACAATAGTGCACAAATAAGGACATGATTAAACCATACTGGATGCTGAGAGGCAAACGACTGCACTATGATGTTCAAAAAGCCAGAATAATGTGATGCTTATAAAGACAGACAGCTCAGGCAAAGCTTGCCTAGAGCACAGAATGATTGTCAGGATGGGCAAAAATGTAGAAAATCATGTGAGTGTGTAAGCTGCCAAAGCCAATTAATCCAAAGAACATTTTGCAACCATTAGGCTTCTATTACTGTGCATGCATTGTAATTACTGTGGGTCTGCACGGATTTGATTGCAGATCTTTAATGATACTGAGGTTCTATTTGAACGTTAATTATTTTCATTTAATTTGTTTGTGTTTAATTGTTGCAGCACCTAAAGTTGGAAAAAGTGACTTATTTTTTAATTTGAAATTTCAAGTGCTGTTGTACCCAGATCATCCTAGCAACCAAGAAGAGGAGTCTGGAAGGGCTGCTCAGAAGGAAGAGATGCTCTGGTGTTTTCCTATCTTGTGCTGCTTTACAGGCAACTCATGCTGTTAATATCAGAGCCTGGAAAATGGCAGGAACATGGTGATCAAGGAAACTTCTGCTGATAAAAAGGTACAGAAAGCACATTTCTAGGCAGCTTTGACTGAATCATCGTCCTCTGTGTCAGGGTTGGAGCAAGCAGAGAAATAAAGGTGAACCCAAACCTTACAGTCAGGACTGGATCCACATTTTGTGGTTGGCTCAAATCAGTGTTGCAACATCCTGGACTAGAACTATGAGAAATATCATATTGGATAAAACTGAGATTGCAGCTTGGTTGTTTGGGGTTTTCCCCTGCCCTAGGACAAACAATAAGAGTTTGTGTCACATTTGGCCCTTGGTTGGCAACCCCTCCTCCCTCTTAAAGGACACAAAATCTATTTTATCAAAATAAGAACGTGAGAACATGATATTTCTCATCTTGCTTTACAGCTGACCTGAGGAAGGGCCAACAACTCTTTGTCACTTTTAGGGAAATCAAATGAGTTATAAGTTTTTTAATTAATTAATTAAACCCAGTGAATTTCCTTCATATTTCCTATCCGTGTGGTTAAAACTACTGTGAAATGCTGCTAGTAGGAAAAAGATGAGACAGGGAAAAGTAGCTAAATGTCCAGCAAAAGAGTTTAAGACACAAACCCCACTGGTTTGCCATGAGTTGAAACATCTTAAACTTCTGGAATTGAGTCTCAAGTCTGTAAGTCACCCATCAGATCTCAATGTCTATGGAGGTTACATCTCTGTAAGCACTCACTTTCCTGGACAAGAAATGCTGATCATGCCAATCCTGTGTGGAGACTTGTACTGGGCCAAAAGGACATAGAATGACAGGATGATGATGGAATGGCTTGGGCTGGAAGAGAGCTTAAAGACAATCTCTTCCAACCCCCCCCTCCATGGGCAGGGGCACCTTGTACTTGTCATACAAAAGAAATATCTTGAGTTTCAAAAAAGAAAATAAAATCTAAAAGAATAAACTCAAGGTACAGCAGAGTTTCTAGTAAAAGCCATTTGCCTAGCCTGGCCTTTCTGAATTCTCAGAGTCTTTAAAGAGATGGGTGGCTTTATTTAAGCCATTAACTGCTAATGCTTTTCCTTTTTTGGGGAGAATGAGCCATAAGTTACACTTTATTTTGTTTCTTCACCTGGATGTAATTTTAAGTGTCTGAGTTCTATGATTGCACAGGACTGGACACTGGGACAGAGGAGCCCCATACAAAGGAGTCTGCCTTGCCTCTCTGCTGGCATTTACCAGCCCCAGTGGCTCAGTGAGAGCAGCAAAAAGAGGAGAGGCAAGGGGGCAAAGGAAAAACAGTGAGCAGGATGCCTGGGCCCAGCAGTGAGCACTGCAAACAGGCAGGGACAGCTCTCCCAGGAAGGAGAGAAACAGCCAGAGAAATCCCCTTCTTGCAGGTCGGAGCACATTGCTGTGTTTGTTTTGCTCCAGAGTCCAACAAGTGGGGCTCTGATCTCTCTGCTTCATCTGCACACAGGCAGCTGAGGGTTTTCAACCTGGTGCTCAAGAATAAGCAGCTCCTGAGCCAGCAGGAGTCGGGGCAGCACCTGGGTTTTCTTTTTTAATATGTCTGATTTACTTAGGAATGGCAGAGAGATTTGTGACTGACAAAACTTATTGCACTGTCTCCCACCTCCCTCACAGACCTGCCCTGACCTAAAATCCTGTAACACAAAGTAAAGCCTGAGCTTCTCCCTCCCTCCAGCCCTGACAGGGTGAGCTTTGCTTCCATTTCCTTTTCCCAGTTCTGTATAAAACAGGCAAAAACATTACAGGCAGTCCTGTAAGCACAAAATCTCTGCCCTGCACAGCCTGTGCCCACCTTGTTATGGGTATTTACAGCCCAAGCCATGCCCAGCCATACAACTCCCACTGAAGCTCAATCACTGGGCATCCTCATGACTAATAGAAACAATCGCTTTAGACCAAGGCTCACAGGTATTTAAACAAGTTTAAAGTGTTTCAGAAGCCTGATTAAAACAAGCGGGCCAAAATCCAAATACTGTTTTCTCTCTGGCCAGCCTTAGCAGTGGTTATAAATCACGAGTGGCTGTAATGTTATTAATTACCATTACAACTCCTGTAGCAGCATTATGGAGACAGAGCACCAAGATCTCGTTACAAGTCGGATGGACAGCTCTGAAGTGATCAGGAACCTGATGAGTGCTCATGGGAGCACCGTTTTAAGCTATTAGTTATTTAAGCAATTTATAAGAAGAGGGAATTGAGTTGTGCTGGGAAGGAGAGGGGTCTCCCAGCCCCTTGTCTACATCAAAGGCTCATAGCTGCACCTCCCACTCATTTGATCTGAATTCAGCTCAAAAAAGCTTGGCTTCATGCGTTTCTAGGTATGACCTGGACATGAAACATGATGCGATGGGCCTTTGATGAATAAGGGAACATGGACTAGGAGTCATCTGTGCCAGGAAGATTTGATCTGGTTTTGGGAAGGAGGTGAACACGTAGCCACACACGCACATGCGTGCAGCTATAAATAAAGCAGGAGCTGTTTGCAGGGGAAACAGGAGCCCAAAGCCACTCCCTTGATTCAATTCATTGTCCCAGCTTATCTCTGTAATTTTATCAGCCTAAAAATATCCACACAGTGAACGTTCTCTATGCAAATCATCATAATTAGCAGCAAAACACGGGGCAGCAGTAGGAGCCATGGGGTGAGGCCAGACTCACCTCTTGCTCCTGGGCTGTGGCTGGGGGTGGCACCACAGGGAGCAGCCCAGGCTTCCAAAACCTCCTGGTTTGTCCCCACGTGCTTCCCACAGTCCCTCAGCAGCCACAGCTTCCCGAGGAGAGCCTGCAGAAAACCTGCCAATAGGTCCTGTGAGACACATTAAATAGTTTAACTGTCTTTGGAGACTTCTCAGTCACCAACATGTGCTGGAGTGAAATAAATGCATTTTCCAGTGATGTCTGAAAGGCAGGTGGGCTGGCAGCAGGCAGGCAGTGTGGTGGGGGACAGGACACTAAGGACAATCCCAAGTTTGGGGTGCACGGCTGCCCCAGCCCTCTGGGGAACTGTAGCTGCCCTCTCCCTGCAGGGAAGCACCCTGATTTCTCCCTCCTAATTTTCTTCTGAGATAGGTCATTAATATTTCAGTATGAAAAGTTAATTACGTGAGGATGTTTTTCAGCTCCTTCATTTACCATGTGTCTGGGGTCAGTGTTTGCTTATGGATCTCTGATGTGTAGATCTCAAAACAGGGATAGCAAATGATGTTGAAGTCTTGGTGAGTCCCACTCCAGAAAGAAACCACCAAAGGAGGACCAGTGGTTGGTAAAAAGCAGCAAAATTCTCTCCTGGGTCTTTTGAAGCAATGAGCCCAAGGCAGGGAGTGCCCAAACCACAGAGCACAGAAATCAAGGTGAAAGAGGAGCTTTGGAAGGCATCAAACCCTAATGGATGCAGACACAGGAGATTTCCAGGGGCTCAGATATCTGGGCAGGAAAAAAAGCTGTGCTTTTATAGCAGACACACGATGCTTTAGAGATGGGTCAGCTCAAGAAGTCTGTGTACACAAGGGGAGGAGAGATTATTATTCAGAGGAGAAAATACACCAGGGACAGGAGATCAAACCACCGAAGAGACCCAATGGCCTCTGGCTGGCACCATTTGTTTGGTGTTTGTTCAAAGGACATTCCAGCAATGCTTACAAAGCTTCATAAACCACCATGGAGCAAAGCTCAGCCTGGACTCAAAAACACCCTTCTCAAAGGGCTACTCAGTGGTGATTGAAGAGTAGTTTAAGTGACAAGAGTTTAAGCACACCAAGACAGAAATTTTTCTGCTCAGGACCATGTGTTTAAGCAGGGCATTGTGGATGTGCTGTTCCCCATCTGTTACACCGAGCACGGGGTGGGCACCTCCCCAAACATTGCTGCTAACAGAATGGCAAGAGCTGGGTACATATCCCAGAAATCTGTTTGGGTTTTTTTTGGTTTTGGTTTTTTTTTTTTTTTTTTTGCAATAAACAGGTTCTGAGTGACGTCAGTGGGTTAAAAAGGCTTCATTATCACCCTGAATGCCTGACCCAAACCCTGCTGACACCCACACAAGTCTTTTAGTGACTTCAATAGGCAGTGGGTCAAGCCTGAAAAGATCACCACACACTGAGCCATCTAAAATCAAGACAAAACTCAATCAACTTTGTGAAATAACAAGATTTACCTCACTGCAGCCTCCATAACCCCTGCTAATGTCAGGGTCCAGGCTTTGAGGAACCAAATATTAAAGGCTTCTCTGACATGAAAGTCAGCAAGTACTAATTTTGGTAAACCTCCACTGGGACACAGGGATTAGCTGGGGGGGGAACGGCTGGGCTGCTGTTGCTCCTGAAAGTCGAGTCATTTGTTTCCTTCTCCTGCCTTTAATAAGCTTCACTGGAGGCAGCTTTTAATATAAAATCCAAAGCTTGGGCATAAGCCCTTCATCACTCTCTGTCCTGGGCAGCATTTGCTCCCTGTCCTGATGTCTGTCCATGTCCACCTGTGAAACCAGAGGCCACGGGGCTGTGCCAAACCCGTTCTGCAGGATCAGCTCCTGCACAAGAGTGTTACTCACCGGGCTGGAGAAGATCTGGTGCCAGGCCTGCAATACAAATTGCTTCCGAAAGGAAAATTAATGTGTAGTGTCAACAGCCCAGAGCTGCAGATAGGCCAGAGGAAAACAAACTGTGAGGTGTTCTGTGAAGGTGAGGAAATGGAAAGGCTGTTTGCCTGCTTTTCACCTTGCACAGATGGGAAAGCAGTACATGGGCACACTGACACTCATCACCTTTACGAGGTGTCCCAGGGCTAAATCCTCACTCACCGTGATGAAATGCAGGGGCAAGCCTGCAACTTTTATGCTTCAATAATAGAAGAAGCAATTTATACAGAGATGTGAAATATTTAGACTCAGAGTGTTTCATTTCACTTAATTTAATACCACTTAGCACTTGTGGAACTTCTATAAATGAAATCACTAGAGGTTCAGATCCCTACTGTGTCCAAATGTATCTGGAAAAGAAATGTGTCCATTTTCAGTGCAACAAATGCTCAACTGCAGATTTTCAGCACAATAAAATCCCCAGACTAACAATTTAATTATTCAGCTGACTGGTAGAAGAATAAGAAGTTAGAGAAATCTAAAGCCATGTGATGAAAACTCTGGAGCAAGTTATAACAAATGTTTGCTTTAAGACACTAACTGAGCTATCCAGAAGCTTGCACTTAAGGGATAATGATAATATAATAATTATGCAAGAAAGTACCATCTTTGTTCTTGTAATCTCTCCTCATATGGTCAAAACTATTTTCTTTCTTAGAGCTACAACAAATAGGAGTATTCTTCTTGCCAGAATTTCTGACCAAGATCTTAATCCTGTAACAGGAGGCATATGGCCAGACACATTCATTTCCATGGGTACCCATGCAAACATAAATCTCCTGCCCTGAAATCAGTCTGCTGAAAAACACCTAAATTACACTATTAGGTAAACTCTCTAATTATTTGGCTCCGTGCTCCTTCCTCTTCTCCTCCAAGCACCTCCAGGAAGGTCACTGCTCTTGATATTGGTGGTGGAGACCAGCCAGTTCCTGCCATCCCAGCAATGAACCACACAGAAATGGGAACATTCAGGGGCTTCAAGACTTAAAAACCTGAGATTCAGAGCCAGTAATATCCCCCGTTTGCAGAGAGCCTGAGATCTAAATAAGGAGAAAGGGGAAAGGAGGATGGTTGTGTTCCAGACAGCTGGGATTTCAAGGAGTAAACAAAGAGCACTGTCAGCATGTGCCCTTGGAGTACTGCAGGAGTTCCACCAGCAGCCATTCACCCAGAATCCTTCCAGTGGAGGATCCCCAGGATTTGGTCTTTTTATCCTGCTGATGAGCTGTGGGAGCAGCCAGCACAGGATGCAGGCCCAGAACTGGGATCCAAACGTATTCTCATGGCACAGGCTGTTATTAGGCAGAATACACTCCTGGCATTAGACAATTTATAATTGCGTTACTAATTACATCACCAATTAAGTACAATCTGCCATTTCTGGAATTCTCTCCCTAGTCAAGCGCTGTCCTTGAGGCATTGAAAATGCGCTGACATCCAGCAGCAGGAGCAGCAAATCACAGCGTCCTCGTTATCACAGGATCCCAGTTGAACTGCTGCCCATCAGATAAGCCTGCAGGAGCCTCAGCATCCCCCAGCCAGCTCAGCCTGGCCTTCACTCACCCTGCAGCAGCTGATGCAGCCCAAATCACACAGGCAGCACTTGAGAAAAAAGCATCTCCCACACCAGGGCAAGCCCCTGCCTGCTGGGGTCGGAGGTGATACAAGGTCCTGCCTGCCCACACAGATCCGAAAAACAGTCTCCTCTCCTTCCTGCTCTGAGTTTTGACTGTCTGCTTCAGGCCATACTTTCCACAGACTCATCTCTGCCACGGAATAATTTTTTCCAGCAGCCTCAAGACACAGCAGCCCTGATGAGCTCTGAGCAGCCAGCACGCAGTGGCACCCATTTGGGACACAATGCATTGGCTATGGGGACATTGAGGGAGTCACTGGAAGGCAGCAATCAGGTGCCAAATGAGCCCTCCCTGCTACAGCCTGGGTTGGGGGATGTTTCTCTGTACTAGTACTGAGATTTTCTCCATCCCTCCAGCATCCTCCTGAGGGAAAAAAAATCGAGGAGACCCAGCTGATTTTGCAGACTGTTTCACCCTTGGGGACCTGGCTTGATAAACTGCACCTCCTCTTCTCCCACCCCACCTTGCCACCACTTGGTGCTCTCCACCATCACACACTTCACTTCCAAATCACTTGTGGAGAAGCTCCCACTTGCTGCTCTGCATTTTGTGCCACCAATCTTGGTCCCTCCTGGCTTGTCATGACAAAGCCAACCAATCTCTCGCTCTTAGCTGGTTTGTTTTAGGCGCTTATCTACCCATCACAGCTCTTTTTGGAAGGGGACAAGCAGGAAACTTGCACTGCAAGGATAAAGAGCAAATGCCCCAGCAAATCCTGTGCCTGATGCTGCAAGACTGATGCCTATAGTTGTGGCTTCATGTTTACAGAAGGGTCAGCAAATGATCTACAGAAGGAAAGGAAGGTGATGGCCTGGGAACTGTGCACCAAACTGTGCACAAAGGGTGACAAACTCAGGCCGTGACCCAAGGACAGTGCCAGAGGCCCCCTCTCTGCCCTCACCACCATGGGACCAACTTCCCCACACAGACCTTCAGGTCCCAAAAGTGCCAGAAGAAAGGGGTAATTGGGTGACCTGTAGTGACACCAAAAGCTTTGTAACACGTTTGATATCCACTGAGGAAAGCTGCAACACAGAGTTTATTTAACTGGATAACCAGCTTAACTCAGCCTTTTCAAATTTAGGTGCCTTGAATAGAATTTTTCTCCTGCACAAGCAAAGGCCAAGTGAAGAGTCATCACATTTGTACAGCGTTTCTCCTTCCTGTGCATTGATTTTCCTGACCTGACATAAATCCATTCCCAGCATCAATTGCCTGCCCAGGACTCTCCTCCACTGGAGTTGCACCGTTGTCTGATTTTGCTTTGATGCATCTTGTTGGAGGCAGCACTGAGGCAAATCAGAAAACGCCTCGGGGCTGCAGTTCCAGTGTGGATAAAGCCACTGGAAGAAGAAAACTGCATTAAAGTCTGGGAAACAGCACCCCAAAACACATCACAGGATCATCACTGAGGTGTGCTGGGGCCAGCTGTGTCCTGCTACCCCAGGGGGATGCTATCTCCTCCCATGCCAGCACTGAGTCTTTGCCACCCCTGGTGGTGGCACAACCTACCTGGGGGAAAATTTTGCCCTCTTGGATGCAAAAGCTGAGTCCTGGTTTTGGATGTTTTAGAGACTGATTTGATCTTTCTTGACAACTTGTCTTCTATTGTGTGGATTTGTTTAAAAGGGAGAGAGCAGTTGTTAATGTCTACAGGAAGGGAAAGAAAACAGTCCCCGCTCCACTGGTCCAACAACCCTGCTGCCACCACTGCCTTGTCAGGGGAAATTAGGCTGGAGGGGCACCAGTCCCACAAAGAAGTTGTGTTTTCCTATAAAATGCTCTTTAAGAGACCTCAGCTGGCCTCTTCCTGACAGTGATACTTAACTCCAAAAGTTTCCACTGGCTCAAATTTCTCTGAGGCTGAGCTCCTCAGACGAGCAGGGAAGAGATGCTTCTGTGGGAGTGAGTTCCTCAGGAGCCCTGAGCATCCTGGAAGCTGAACTCCACATGAAAGGCACACTGAGGACAGGCAGTGAAGGAAATACAAATCATTTGCCTAATGAGCAGACAAACTTTTCCTAGCTGTTTTCACTGCATTTCCGGAGGAATAATTCAGATTTCTCCTGCCAGGTTTCTGTTATTGGTCTGTGCTCTTCCTACTGCTGTCGTCATTCCAGCTAGCCCTTGTCCACTCAGGAAATTCATGGTATGTATATTTTTGTGCATGGTGCTCTTGAGATGTCTGAAAAATGTTCCTGTGAACCAGGCACTGATTTATCACTCTCTGGAGAAGATAAATTTCTGTCTGCTTCCTGCATCTCCCTGTTAAGATACAATGTGAATACAAATTTGTTTGGAAAGGTTGCATTAAAACAATAATGTGCCTTTCTCTTCTTGTATTTTATATGATGCAGCTATTCCATTTCACATTGGAAATGTAAGATGTCCGTATTTGAACAGATATTTGGCTGGGTTAGCTGAAGATGTCTCATCGTTGGCTAACATTAACTTTGCCTTTAGGATTATCTTTCCAATTTTCATAAATAACATGGGAGAAAATACTTAGTGTTTGGGGGTTCCAGCTGCTCTGAGCTGTTGTTCCTGCCCTCAGCCCACTTCCCAAATTTTTTGTACTGCTCCGGACCCATCCTGCAGTGAAACTGCAGCTCTGACACTCTCTGGGGGCAGGGAGAAAATCTCCAAGCACTTCCAGGATTTCCCAGTCCTCACAAGGACAGGGCATTGCTGATTTCTGTCCCCTGCCAGGGGCTGTTTGCAGTGGGCACAGGCTGGTCCCAGATGGCCAAAGCACCAGAGGATGGTCACCAAAAGCCACCCTGGATGGCAGAGCAGGGCAGCTGCAGGGGCAGGTGGTGGCTGTGGCCAGGACCCCCAGCTCCCTCCCTGCCCCAAGCTAAACCTCACACCCATTACAGATAATGATAAAAGCTACTTTGTGGGGCTCTGGGGCCAGCCAAAAATGGTGAATGAAAATTGTTTGGCAGCTGTACCGCCAGACATCTGATCCTGCCCAAGTTCACAGCTGCACAAAGATGAACCCTCTGGACCCACCAGGCTCTGCAGTTCCATCTGTGTCCTTTTTTGGGCTGTCTTTGTGATGCTGGGAATGGGGCACAGGGACTGGGCATCACCCCTGCCTCCCCAGGGAGGGGAAAAGCCAAAGCAAATCCCTTCCAAAACCTTGGACAGAAGGGCCTCAAGTACCGTTACTTGTATTGATACCATTTTAGTTCCCTTGGCAATTAGCTGCATTATGGGTGAATTAGACGTTCTTATGCCCACTAAAATAAGTAGAATGCAGCTCCTGAAATCTGGGCTGATAGACAATGCTGATCTCTGATGCAGATCTGGCTAAGGAATGAAAAGAGCCCAGCAGTCACAACCTCTCTGCAGCAAGAATCTCTCCATCACATCCTGCCAACCTCTACTGGGATGAACTGGGCAACCTCAGCACAGACATAACCTCTAAAGGATTTTCCCAAATCCTCCCCACCCTCTTTTTTTTTTTTTTTTTTTTTTAACAGATCTTGGATGGCAAAGATTTGCAGTATTGGCCAAGAGAATCTGGAGGAAACAGAAAAACACATCTAGCCTTTTCCTTGGACTGGGAACTAGCAGCACTTCGTAGGCTGAACTCAAATACTCTCAACAGCAGCTCATCTTACTCAGACAATTTTCAATAAATGTGTGCATTTTTACCAGCCTACATATACATCAGATTCCTTTTGCAGATAATGACAAGAGAAACAGGGAGTTCCCTTAGTGATGGTGTGCCCACGTAATGGAGACAGTTCTCAGGAGCTGGGAAGGCAGGGGAAATGCAGAAGAGGAGGATTTTTTTTTCACATGGTAAAAACCCTGCAATTTGACTCATGATATGTCCTTGGACAAATCTCTCATTTTGACCACATTTAGGGAAAATTACCCTATAATAGCAGCAGATGAGACTTTTAGTTGATCAACAGTGTGCGAAAAGGGAAGCATTTGGGCTGAGCAAATGCTGCTTCTGCCTCCACATTCTCACTCTGCAGCATTTCCTTACTGAGGATAGTGCATGGCACAGCCTGAACCCCCTCCATTCTCTCACCTTCTAGGCTGAAATACTGGGGCTGAATTTACAATTAAAAAGAGAGAACAGCAGCTAAGTGAGCAGTAAAATATTTGCATTGTTGTAAACTGCCAGGTTGCATGAACTGTGAAGTCCCCGGGCTATTTTGGGATAATTCAGCACCTTTCAACTGTCACATAAAATTTCATGGGGGATGATGCTTGGCATTGTTTATATGACATTAGCTTCACCTTTTCATCCTACTGGGGACCATCAAATGCAAAACTGGATTAAATTTGGCAGATCACATTATATATGGGGAAGTGAGAAATATTGCTGTATCACAATTGATTTTCCCAAAGGCACCAGCCAACCTCTGGTATTTTGATACTGAGGCGATAAATAATTTTCCACCAGTAATTTCCATATTCAGTAAGCTGAGAAGTTTTCCTCAGTATGCAAATGAGATTTATTTAAAGCACCATTTTCTGTTGCTTACAATTAGATTGATTTGGATGGCTGCAGGAGGATGTTTGTCTTGGGTGTTGCTGAATGGGCATAGACCTTCATGCAACATAGACTTGCCTTTGAACTGAACTTGTCCTGGCTGTACAAGAAATGTGCCAAATAGGAGCATATGGGAGATATGGAGTTTTTTATTTTGGGTTCCACAATTATTTTATTTGATTGTAAGTATTTGGGTAGACACAGAAATGAGCAGGTGTCTCAAAAGGTTTGAGTGAACCTCAAAACCAACTCTGATTAGATGGAGAAAACTTCCCAAGTACCAACTCTGAAGAGACTGCATTTGGTTGTTTCTGCAATATCCCAATTTCTTATTTATTTTGACAACACCATTGAAAAGCACCAACACAGTCAGGTCCACTAATTTTGTAGTCAAACATAACAAGAGGATAAAAGCAATGCCCAGAAAGTGAATAATGAATTTGATCACAGACATAAAAAGGGAGATCTTGACCCAGATTTACTAAAAATAGACCCAGCACCATTTTTAGCAGGACCTACATTTCCTTCAAGACAAATAGACAAAGTATAAAGTGGTTGCTCCTCAGCCCACCTTCACTGCATGCTAGATTCAGCTGAATTTCTACTTTGGCTTCTCCTAAGCCTCGGGAGAAAGCTCAGCACATCCCATCATTCAGTGACAACTCTCTGAGGTGTTTCTGGTGGGCTGGATGGGAGGCAGCAGAAGCAGGGGGAGAGACTGGGCTGGAAGGGCTGTGAACAGCACCAAAAAATGAGCTGGAGCACGTGCTGGGTACTGTGCCCTGCTCTCCCACCGACATTTCCCACCCCCAGACCTAGAAGAGCTCTTGCACAAGCCTCAGTGGATGAATTAGCAAAAAAATAAACTCTTTCCTCCAAACAGCTCCTCCTCACCTCGCTCACAGGATAAATCAGCCTGGGGTAGCACAGCAGTGGGACTGTCCACGAGCCCCCCTTCCCTGGCACCAGCCTGGCACAGCTCCCAGCCTGGCTGTGGGATGCAGAACCCCTTTGTTCCCCCTTTGCTCCCCCTTTCCTGGCTGGCTCACCCGGGATGACAAGGTTGTTGTTCTGAGTCATCCCCGAGCTGCTCCACTGCCGGCCCCGCTGTGAGCATCTCTGAGGCGCCTGTTTCCAGTTTGCACACCACGTGAGAGCACTTTAAAGGGAATTCAGTCCCATGGAGAGAGCCAGCACTGGGTTGATGAGTCTCACAAACTCTAAATTAATGAGTTATACCAGGATTTACACACAGAGCTGAACTCAGCTCTCGGCATCCATTTGCATTCGTCACTGTTGCATCAAGCCCTGGGATGGTTTGATGGCAAAGCCTGTCCGTCCCTACCCAGCCTGATGTGACACTTTCAGTGGAGGTGCCTGCAGGTTTGTAGAACAGGATTAATCACATTTGCTGGACCTTTCCAGTGGTCTTACACTCTGCTATGCTGTTGCATCAGTTTTAATTTTGCTTCCTGAGGCTTCTCTTCCAAGCTAGACGTTGTCTTCTTTATTTAACTTGCATTGCTTGCTTCCTTCTGCCTCTCTCCAGCAGGCAGGACTCCATCTCAGTGCCTGCTTAAGAATCTCTGCTGACATAAACAGGTGCATTATTATATTTTTGGTGCTGCTCCTCTCGCTTAAATGTGGAGAAAGTTTGATCTCCTAAAGTTAAGAAAATTCAGCCAAGAAAGTTTGAAGTCTCCCCATGGGGATGCTTATTCTTCCTTTTTTATGGCAGCACATGAACTAGTGCCTGTTAACAAGGTGTTCCTGGCAGTGGTCTTTAAATCAGGGCTGTGTGAGTCTAAATGCACTGAAGTAAAACCCACCCTGAGCTGCTGTGTGACCCAGCAGGTACTGGAGGGATCAGAAAGCTGCACTGAATCAGCATTAAGGGTTGCTGGGGCACAGCAGAGCAACCAAGAACCAGCTCACTCAGATCAACAGCCCTCCAAAATATGTCACATGATGGCTGAGGTGTCCTTTAGCAAAGGGTGGATCTCGGTGCCTGAAAGTTTAGGGACCATCCTGAACACACTTAAAGAAAATTACATTTTTGGAGCGACTCCCTTCCAGACAGAGACCCCTTCTCCACACCCCAAGTCTGATTTAAAGTTTGCCATCGACTTGTTCTAGAAGAAAACTTGGGAGTGACAGAGCAGTCCATGAAATGAAGCCTGTCCTGCTCCCAGGGAGTTCAGCCTCCCTCAGAACTCCAGCTACAACTCAGCACGAAGGAAAAGAGAGCAAAGCCTGAGTCAGTTGCAAGTTTCTCTTCCTTGAGGCTGTTATAAACATGATAAACCTTTTCTGTTGTTTTAAAGTGCTGCCTAGAGTTTAATAAACGCTCATATGTATTATTAATCTGAGATATTAACCCTAAATCTCCTAATAAAATGACTCAAGCATTCCAAGCCATCTCAGATGCTTGCAAAATCCTTGCAAGATACTAATTAAGCTACATTGGAACAAGTGTTCAGTAAATTTTACAGTCAGGTTTCATCTTCTCTTTAGAAGAGCAGACTACAAATTTATGCCACATGAAATGGAAGCTAATGAACTTGGAGGATATTCAGTATGGAGCGTGCATCTAGGAAGGGGGAATAAAAACATTAACAGTGCTTTGAGATAATGGACTATTTAAATTCAAATTTGTGGAAGCCGTAGACTAATCTTCAGTGATGTACAGTTTAGATATTGCCTCCTGGAGGGCACAATCCTGAATTCTCAGGGATGCAGATTCTCCAGTGGAAGAAATCTCACGCTGTGACCCCAGGTTGTGAGAGCCAGCAAAGACAGACCCTTGGAGATCACATCACGCTGGGGTTCTCAAGTGTGGGAGCATCACTTGGAGCTGCAGGTTGGTCTTGTCCAAAAATTGGTCTCCTTAGAGGGGTGATCTGGTTAAACAATGAGGAACAGATGCTCCTGCCCAGGGAGAAACTCCTCTGTGGTAAGGGCCAGAATCTCCCCTCTGCTCAATGGCTGGCATGATAAATATTAAAAGTAAATAATGGGACCTATTAATAACACATCAGTCACTTCAGAGCTTCACACAATGATTTTTTGCAGGTTGGAGAACCCAGAGCTCTCAGCAACACTTGCAGCAATCCTGGGCTGGATGAGGGAAATCCAGACCCACTCATTTCCACAGCTATAAGATGAGTTTTGTAAGGATAAGCCCTACATCCAGCAGGGCTCAGGCTCTGGTATCCAGCCAATTCATAAAGCCTTGCAAAGCCTCTTCTTTTCCTCCATATGTGGCTGAACCAGTGCTGGCATGTGATGAAAACAGTGAATCCCCTCCCTAAGCCAGCCAACACAAATCATTTAATTCCTGGTCTGCCAGTGACTGAATTTTAGCATTGTCTCACCAGACCTGGAGCTGAAGGAAATTTGGACATCCATCATTGTAGCTGTGCAGCACCACATCCTGGCTTTTGATCTCCAGCACTGGCACAAATCAGCTCCTCAGGGACCAGAAGTCCCTTGGGGAGCTGTGTCTGTGGCCCACATCAAACGCTGCTGGGAAGCACAGAGCCAGCCTTTAGTATTTATATCATGTTTCCAGCTGTCTGCAGTGCTACAATGCCAATGATTTATTCATTTATTTATTTCACCCTTTGCACAGAGTTTGTAATGCGTTGAGCAGTGAGATGCAGTCGTGCTCCAGCTGAGTGCTGTGGGTTTTTGGGAGCACCACCATGGGCTTAGCAGGGCAAGGAAGGGGCTCCACAGCCCCAGGCAAGCACTGGCTCCGCTCCTGAAGGCCACAAGAAACACCAAAAGTTGCCCTAAGGCAAAACAGGGAAAGTGGCTCCTTCCAATAACTCCTCAGAGCTGGGCAGAAACGGGAAGGGAGATTTAGGCAATGGAAAAGGGAAAGCACCACAATAATCTCTGGTGAAATTCAGGACTTTCTTGGGACTTTCTCACTGGGCTGTTGGGAATTGTTAAGACATGAAGGATGTCTTGCAAATGCTTTTGCCCTTTGGACTGCTCTGACTGCTCTTTGCTAATCTAGTTCTGCAAGAAGGGATTAGCCTGATACATATTTCACCCTTTTTACATCAAAAGGACACTAAACCTATATTTTTTTTTGACCATAGCAAAACCAGACCCTAACAGGCACCATTTTTGCTCAGAAAATATCTCTAAAGAGCTTGGGCCAGGGATATTTGGAGAGTGACAAACACTTGTGTCCTCTCTCCCACCCCTGCCTCCCTCTGGGATCCCAGGCTCCAGTCCAGCCTCAGGACCCCAGGATGCTCCAATCTGCCCTTGGCCCTGGGTGATGTGCTGCCCTGCAAGGAGCTGCTGGAGCTGAGAGCACGCCCAGGAGCTGTCACAAGAGAGTTTTCAATGAGGGCTGGGGCTCTGTTTGAGTTCCACACTCGATTCACAACAGCTGCCAACCTCTGGCAGCAGAGGAGGGCATGAAACATCTGCTGGAGACCTCAGAGCTGTGAGTGGCACGCGGTGGGTGTGTGGCCAAGGCTCAGATCCAGGTGTGCAGCACCTGAGCCACGGGAGAGCTAAAACACACACAGACACTCCTCACAATGCTGCTCACAGAGCCTCTCATTCCTTGCAGATGATTGAAAGCTCCTCTCTATCCAGAAGGATCAAGCGGTGTCAGGCAACTCAGCAAAGCTCCCCAGCACAGCAGAGGAGGCTTGTGCAGCTCCAAGCTCCCCTCTGGAATGATGCCAGGCAGAGCCTTGTGCTCCCTGTAATCCTCACACGGGCTGCTTGCACAAACACAGAGCAAAACAACCCAGAGCTTCCCCAAGTTACAGTTTTCAATTAAATTCCTTGGGCAAGACCTGAGTCATCCCAGCTGTCTTTTGTCTTGTATTCATTTTAACTCTGTTCTGTGATTTTCATAACTGAGGGTTACAGGGTTACTCTTTCTCCTCAGGTCACCTGCTCTGTTTGTGTTTGGCAGTGATTAACTCTCTCTGTGCTTTCCCCAGAGTTCCCCAGCCTGGCTGCTGGAATTTTGCTGGGTAAAATGGAAAAGAGCATGGACTGTGGATTGGATCTGGATCAAGCACAGTATCCAGCCTTGGACTGAAGCAAAGGTTATTGCTGTGGCAGTAGCAAGTCAGAATAAAAGATGGGCTACACTTAATTCTAACAATTTTTGAGGTAATTCTGAGGAATTATAAACCTTGGCCAAGTCAAGGGGTCCTTTGCCTGAGGCAGGAACTCTGTTAAACCACAGAGCCCTCGTGCATTTAAGAATTCACCAAAGCCAACTTCCAGGAGCATCCCCAAGACATCGATGATCAATTAGCATTGTTATTGTCATGCTGCAATAATCTTCTTCATTAGTTTTCTTTTTGAAATTCAGATGTGGAGATGAGGTGCATTAGATAAGGCATGTGCTCAGGCAAGGAATAAATGTGTTTCTTGTATGCAGAGTGTGGATCAGAAAGTACAAGTGTCTGAGCAGATGTGCTAATGGACACAGACATTGCACTGGAACCAATTACTTCATCATTAATAAGAAAAAAACCAGTTGCACCCCCCAATGATGTAAAAGGGAGGACAAGAATGTCATTAAAGGTAATCTTGAACTGGAGCAGCAGAACTTTTACCTACTTTTAACCAATTTTTCCTGTGTCACAGCACAGTCTTGCTTTACAGAACCTCACACATCCTCACTGAACCCTCCCTGGCAACATTACCCTCTGAAGCTTTCAAAGACTCCTTTCATCTGGTGACTGGAGGGCTGGAAAAGTCTGATGCGTTTCCTCCCCCTTTCTGGAAGCCTGAAAAATGGCAGTAATAAGCCCAGAAAAGGGTCTCTCCACCTCCAGGCTGTTTAGCACACTGCTCATGCTGGGCAGCAGGCACCAATGTAAAAGCCAAAACAGTTCCTAATGATTTCTCCCAAATCTGGAGGATGCTGGGCAGCATCTTCCCACAACTGTCCTGCACTGCACATGACCTCAGTGCCAGCAACAAGGAACCAAATATAAAGCAGTGACCACCTCTGCTATGAACTGGTTTATTGCAAGCAAAACCAGTTGTCAAGGATAAAGAGGCTTCAGATTTTGACTGAACAATGCCAGGGCTGGGCCTGGATCATTTCACTGTGGAAATCTGTGGGCAAAACCCTGACACTGACAACAGGCTGATGAATGAAGATCCTGAAGCTTGTCCTGACTCCCAGGAAAGCAATAAATCAATGGCATGAGAAACCCCAGAGCCCCTGAGTGCTTGGGAAGTGAATGGTGAAATTTAAAATCGATGGGAAGCGTGGCAGGAAGGCAGCACGGGGCGTGAGGCAGAAGGGATGTGCAGCTGTTCCTCAGCTGGGGTGAGCTGCCAGCATGCTGGATCCTGTAAGCCAATTTTACTTAATAATCCCACTAATGTGGAATGACACTGGTTGTAATCCTTTGGTGATTACAGCGTGGACCAATGCCTCAACATCTCTGCGAGGATTTAAGGGACAGCACAGCATCCAGAAAGCTGCAGCCTGACTTCTCCTCTCAACTGGGAGGGAAGGGAATATCAAGGCACGGAAAAGCAGAAGCTGCTGTGAGCTCATCCATATTTCTGGAGAGAAAAAAGAGAGCAAAGCTGGGGCTTCCTCGCTGTGATATTTGCCCAGTGCCTCTGCAAAGCAGAGCCCAAAGCCAGAGAAGAAAAAGGGGGGCAAGCACAACAGGGCACTGCAGCAGAAAACATGGCTCAGTGTTTGGGGAGAATTTGAGTGAAACCAGTGCAGGAAATCAGGGGCCAACCCTGGGTCTGAGAAGTAGCAAAGAGAACAAAGACAACATTTACAGTTGGGGGGATGTTGAACAGAGCACTTGCACCAAGTGGGCCCAGGAGAAGAGACTCTGAGGAGAGAAAGGAAGGCAAAGAGAGGGAGCCAGGAACCCTTGATCTGTCCTGGGGACATAGGATCATGGAATGCTTTGGGTTGGAAGGGACCTTAAAGATCAGGGGACACCTTCCACTGTCCCAGACTGCTCCAAGCCCTGCCCAGCATGGCCTTGGACACTCCCAGGGATGGAGCAGCCACAGCTTCTGTGCCAGGGCCTCACCACCCTCTTTGTAAAAAATTTTTCTGAGGATCTAGGCTGGATCTACCCTCTTCTCATTTAAACCATCACCCCCTGTCCTATCACAACAGGCCCTCTCTCTCCCCATCTTTCTTAGAACTCCCCTCCAAGAATTGAAAGGCCACTAAAAGGTCTCTCTCCCCAGAGCCTGCCTTTCTCCAGGATAAACAACCCCAAAGACATCTTAAGTATCATTTCATGGTTTCTTGTCCACCCTATGGAGTTTCCCTTGCCATTGAATGCCTGAGCTTTTGCTGAAAATAGATTTAGGATAATGCTGCATCTGAATTTAGATGGATCCACATCCTGGTCTGCGAGGAGATGCCAGAAACCCACCAGATCTGTGCGCTACTACCAGGAGCTTAAATTGCTGCTGATTTATTGGAAGTGTCACTTGTACGATATTTTCAATGTCTGTCACCAGCCTGGGAAGTGAGGAACTGGAGCACAGTGAGGAGGTTTCACAGGCTAGTGAATCACCGTGGGGGGTGCTGTGAAATTATCAGCTCTCTATTGAGAACTGCTGGAACCACTCCAGGAGCTGAGGACAGATGCAAAATTGTAGGAAAGATTGATTCAATATCCTCACCAGCAGCAGTGGATAGGCCATGTGGGCCAGCAGGCCTGAAGAACAGCTGGCCAAAGTGGACTTGCTGAATTACTCTAACAAAATTAGATAAAAACCACAGAGGAAATGGCTGCAGCCCTTTGCATTAAGGCAAGAGGCTTTCCATGGTGGAGCAGCTGGAGGACTCAGGGAGACCATGCTCTCCCAGTAGTAATCACTAAATTGGTCAAATTCGGCCAGTGAAGATGTTTTATTATGAACAGATGGAAGTTTGAGGCTTAACTATCTGCTTGCATGAGAGTACTCAAAGCAGCTGGTAACCCGTGTCACAGGGAGAGGATGTCGGGGTGGCAAAATCATGGATTGGTGGGAGCTGGCTGCATCCAGAGGCTGCCCAGAGCTCAGGGCAACCCCAGGACTTGGGAGAGAAAAAACTGAGGGAGACGTGCAATAAAATACCCACATTTTTCCTGTCAGATAAAATGCCCCCAGCTCTGCCCTCCCAGCATTTCCTCTCCCCACTCCAACTGGCCATTCCCACAGGTGGCACAAGTCCCAGCTGGCTGACACCCCCTGCAAGCCTAGGTGGTCTTCTGGAGATGGAACACCAAAAAATGGTGTCCTCAGGGCTTTTATCTCTCTTCAGATTCGAGAGGGGGAAAATTGCCACAAGTTCAAGCAAAGGCAAAGGACAGCACAGAGCCATCTTTGCTGGCCATGGGATCACAAAGCTGCACCCCTGGAAAGGCCAAAATGAACAAGCTGGTGCTTCTCCATGTCTTGTATCTTATCTCCAAAGCAGCAAATCAGCAGCCTTCTAGATAAAAGCTACAGCAAAATGTGAAAATCGGAGGAAAACCTTGCTATGCCTCAGTTAGAGGGTATTGCACAGCTCGAATCACAAGGGTTTGCATTTACTTCACAGTCTGGTTGTAAAGAACCTTTTAACTGATTTACTTTGAAAACTACCATGCTCTTGGCATCAGGTGCCTCTCAAGCAGAACCATTATTTTCCAGACAGGTTGTGTGGTGCCTCTGAAGGCACTGGAGGCTGCAGGAGGAGCAGTGTGCTCTGGAGCAGTACCTGATGGGCTGGTAGTGATGCTGCTCTGAGCCTAAAACAAACCCAGAGATTCCTGTCTGCTGGAAAATTAATATTGCCCCTTATGAAAATCACTTTAAATTTCTACTCCTTCAGTAAATTAACGTGTGCTTGGCAATGCTGAAACATTTCATCTCAAATGACCTCATTCTCCCTGTTCTTCAAGTTGTGAGCTGTCCCCTGTCATTCAAGGTTTGCCCTAATATAGACCCTCTCTCTCCATCATCCCAGCGTGCTGGGATGAATCATAAATCGTATTTGCAATTGTGAACCCACATGCCAGCCTACATCTGGAGAGATGACTCTTTTCAATAGCCTTAAATCTGCAGCTCCCTTTGTCAGGGTGAAGTTTCACAGGTTGTTTTCCTGAACAAAGAAGCTTTGAAAAACCTGCAGTGCTCAGAAATGTCTTCTTGTTTCGTTCCCCCAGTGTAGGCAGTTTCCATGAACTTTGCTTATCCTTGTATTATATTTACAGGCAGACTGAGAGTGACTGAGCAATAACAGCTTTATGAGTTTCTTGCAACAGGATCGGAATTAACTCAGAAAATCGTCTGAAAAGGAAACTTCTGTAGGGAGGAGAAAGGAAACTGAAATATTGCAACCACATCTTGAATATTTTTGCCCGTCTGACCAGAACCACACATGATGAGAACTTCTGGAAATGTGTTTGTTCTGTGGTAGACCTGTGACCTTGCAGTTCAAAGACTTCAGCTGAAGGAAAGCTTGGTTTCAGCCTAACTGAAGCATTTTCCTGGCTTGGACCATACCAGGGAAAGGGCAGCTCAGACACCCCCTCCCACCCCCTTCAGTATTCAGTAAAATCCCAAATGAACTTGAACAAGACTTGGAGGAGGCAATGAACATCTCAAGTGTGAGGTACCAAGATGCAATGACCACATTTGAGCTGCTGTCGGCATTTTAGTTACCCAGACTGCAACCATCCAGAGCTAAAAGTCATCCTGGGGACGGTGTCTATGAGCTCTGGCATTCCCAGCAGAGTGAAACACACAGTAACTAACAGACCACTAATTTCAAACCTCCCTAAAACCACTGGTTAATGTCTGCAAAGGGGAAGCAGCAGGGCTGCTGTGACTCAGAACTGGTACCACTCTTGCTCAAGTGATTATAAAAGTGATGGTGCCTCTCACTGCTTATTTATTTCCCTTTTCCCTGACTGACTGAGAAAGGAAAATTATTTACACTGGGAGATCTGCCTTCTGCTCTTCCAAGGACTGACCTGAGACCTGCTCCAGCTTCCTCTGTTAAATCAGTTTGCATAAATGTATATATAAAAGCACAAACCAAATGCAACACTGCTGCAAAAACAAGCACAGCAATGTAGAACCCGCCCTGAAACCAGCAGAAAGTTCTGGCAAATATTTTGCAGGGTGATCCTGCATGGACAACAAGTTCCTGTTGGCCTGGAGGAGCTGCCACTTTTCAGACCTGTGGCCAAAAAATCATTATTTTTTTTACTGAAACCATTTAGGAGCTCTCAACAGAAAGCCGTGGGTGAGGAGAAATAAACATTGGAAGCTGTTCCTTACGAAGCAAAATTGCTTGTGGACCACAGGAGCAGCCCCTGCCCCAACCCTCAGGGTGTCACCCACCTAAACAGACACCTGCCACAGCCCAGTCAAGGATTTCGGGGGGGAAATCCAAAGTGCACCTAAAAACTGAAGTGACTGCTGCTCCTCTGGGGAGCCTGGATGCTGGGCAGCACCTGGATGGCAAAATGGAAAAGTATCAGAGCATCACTTGGGCAGTGCTTCACAGCCACAGCCTATCCCAGCAATCCTAGCCCTGCATCCACAGGGACTTGAAGGGGAAACCTGGATTTAGCATGATTTTACACTTCCAAAAAGCACCAAAACAAGTCAAAGCTTGATCCCCTGACCTGTTTCTCTGGCCACATCAGCTGCTTCAGATGAGGGGGTTACAGAGGTGCAGACATGCAAATGTCTCCACAGGAATTTTAAATGCATCCCCAAAGATATTTTGTCCTCATTTAGTCTATTCTTCATACTTTTTTTTTCCTTTTGAGCATTCCCCTAGAACGCTTCTAAACAATGAATTTTGCACCTTCCCTCCCCACAGATGATGTGTTTTTATACCTGAAAACATTTAAGTGGGATTTTTGACTTGGTGCCTTTGTTCCCATTGTTCAGCCGATCAAGCTCCAGCACTTTGGAGAAAAAGAGAAGAGAAACAATGTTGTTTTGTCTGCTAACATGATTGATAGACAACTTTCAATTATTGTATCTTTACTGACTGGGAAGCACTTAAAAAGAGACAGGCTGCTGAAAGATGGGTTATTTCCCAGCTCGGTGCTGTTTTTCCACAGAAAAAGTATACAAGGATGCTCTCTGGTGGCAGCTGTAGGGCAGGGCTCTGCTCTGGTCACCACACTTTCGGTTAATTTTATGGACTAAGCAATAGTCTGAAATCTTACTATCAAAATAGTAAATATATATTTATTTTTAAATCACAGGCTTGATTAATTCTCTTCGAGTATTCCCAGTGCATGGGCAGACTGGAGGGTTTGTTTTTACAGCTCCTAAAGAGCAAAGTGCCTTCCCTGGGGCTATGCTGGGAGGGGGATGCAATGTGCTCCTGGCAGAGCACCCAATTCCTATTTTCCCACTCTCCCTGGTCTCCATCTCCCCGTGCCAGCAGCACCAGCCACGCTGGGTTTTGCACCAAACAGCTCCCAGCTGTGTGGATGCCTCAGTTTCATCTCCCAAATTTAGCTGTTTCTCCAGGCATTTTCCTTCTACCCCAGCATTTCCACCCATGAAATAACTCTGTACCCACAGCATCCTGCTGCATAGTCCTGCTCAGCCAGGGTTCCTGCCTGGGCCAAGATTTGGATCTTGCTCTTGCCGAATACTGTAATATCTCACTAAATATCAAACCCGGGCTGGTCACTGTCAGCCCTTTGAAATACTAATAGTCTTTCTATTAAATCACATCTCAGTAATTAGTGCCAGTGCAAAGACTTCTTTGGTTTGACTTATTGTGGATTTTGAACTCAGCTCAGGAGCTGGTGCACGACTTCCCTAAATGCAAGCATGAGTGCAATTTTCATTTTATAAGGACTGCACTACAGTTTATGGCACATCAGTGTTATGAAAATGAACTTCTCATTAATCCATTGCAATACCTAAAATGACACTTAGACCAAACAAGGACCTTGTGCCCTTCTGTTGGTTGAGTGAGAGAATGGTTTTTGTCCTTTAATTCCCCTGCTTAAGGCTCTGAAATGAACCAAATTCATGCCTGGAAATGAAGATCAGTGGTGGAAATTAAAGCAGTGCTTAGGAGGGCTGGCAGGCTCGCCCAGCTGAGGTTTGCTCGGAGAGCAGAGCATAAAATCACAAGCATGAACCTCAGTTTAGTGACACTGATGAGTTTTAGCCCGGGTACAAACACATTTCTGGTGCTGGCTCAGTGCTGGCCTCAGCAGTACCTTTTCTGACGATTTTCCTGAATATCCTCCACATCAGCCCATTTCCCTCACTGCCCACAGGAGCCACCTCTTCTGCACGTGATGGTCCCTGAGGGGACATTTCCCCAGAGCCACTTCTGAGTAGATCAGCAAATCCTGCCCTGAAGAGCAGGCTCAGGTAATAACATCCATTAGGAAAACACTGACTTTTGCTAAACCTCCTCCCCTCCCCTCACCATCCTGAGCATCTGACTTCTTTATTCCAAGACCTATAAAAGCAGAATTGCAGGACCTCCAGCCCAACACACCTGCCCTTTGCAGGCAAGCAAGCCTCCCCCCAGGCATGCATTACAGACAGAAAGCATCTTAATCATCCACCCTGCTGCAAATACATTCGCAGAGCTTTAATTGATTAACAGGCAGTCCCTGCCAGCAAATGAGTGGTTGGCTCCAGGGAGCTCTTGCTTGCTTGTTTTTAAACAGTGCAAAGTGGGAAAATGGCAGGAATAAGCAGAGAAAGCTCCAGGGACCCCTACGAGGGAAGGGCTGGTGGGAGGAAGGCAGAGCTGCTCCACGCGCTGACCTTATGGCTGCAGGGACAGGGAGGTCAAGTGGTGGCAGAGCAGAACACCACAGGGAACAGGGAGGGATTGAACTGCTTCTAACCCCAAACTGACAGCTCAGCTCCAAGCCACGGGGGGAAATAGCAACAGTCTGTGGATCTTCAGTAGCTAAGGTATTGCTAAAAGTGCCTGAATCCCAGTGATGTGCTCATCTCTGGTGACACAGCAGAACTGGCCATGTCAGCCAGAAACAGCTTGCCAGCATCTACCTGGATGCACAGCAGGGGAAAGGGAGAGGCCAGGGCTCTCCCAGGGGGCTTCCAAGGCCACCCTCCAGCTTCTCACCTCTTCTTCCAACCATCTTGCTCCAGCAGAGTTGGCCAGATTTTAGAACCCCACAGTTCATGCACAGAAAGATTTTGGCAGCATGACCAGAGCACTGATGGCAGCACCACCACCAGTGGACAGAGATGGTCCATTGATGGACCCCAGCTCTTCTGCAGGCTCCAAACCATCAGGATAGAAGAGGCTCAGGGAAAAGCAGGGCTGAAGGCTCACTGCTGAAGCTGTTTTGCAGTGCCTAAAAATACACAAGATCCCAGAGTGAAGAGGGTCATTCTCTAAGCAGTTCAGCTCGAGGCCACACAGCACCTCTGGCCAAGTGACAGCAGGGCTGGGCCATGGCCACCAGCTGTCCCTGCACTGAGCTCCCCTGCTACTGCCTCTGCTTTGGCTGCACTCTCCCAGCTGCAGGGGAGATGCTCACAGCCCCCGACACAGCCAGAAAATCCCTATAATTAAATTCATGCAATTAAAAGTTGGCACAAAATCCGAGGGTGTTGCTGGCGGTGTGGGCGGGCTCCTCGGAGCAGGCAGCTGGTGCCTGTCCTCATGGTGCTCTGCCTGGGGTGGGGTTTGCTGGGTGCTGATTGTCACCTCACTGCCCCACAGGGCTCCCCAAAGGCTGAGCCACCCCCGAGTGGCTCCAGGAGGGGACAGATTCTCTCTGCACCAGCCCCACCGCTGCCTCTGAGCTCTCAGCCAGCCCAGCACAAAACCCTGCGCTGACACGAACCATTAAGCCTGAGCAAAGCCTCAGTCCTGGCTTTAGCAGGGGAAGGAAAGCAGTTTAACAAGGTGCCTGCAGCTCGGCAGCATCCAGCTGCTGGCACACACAGCTCGTGGGGATGCATTTCAAGCTGGTTTCACAGCTCTGCTCCCTCCTCTCCTGCACACGCAGCCTGCTCTTTCTCCAGGTGCCCACAGTGGCTCCAGTGAGAGCTTCACCTCCTTAAATTCATGATTTTCAGCTCTCAGGCTCAGTCCCTGGTGATCCAGCTGTGAGGATGCCAGTGTACTCCATAACATCCACGCCTCTCTGCTGCAGGAGTTGCACCTCAATCACTTTCTGGACAGAATATCCTGCTCCTGGAAACCCTTCCAGTACCAAACCAGCGCTGGCCAAGGCTATTTCAAGAAAGCAGGTGTAATCTGAGATGGGCAGAAAATTTTGGGACAGAGAAAGGGCCTCTGGACACAATCACTGGCTGCTTTTATAAGTCAGATGGTGGAGGAATATCCTCCTTGCTATATTTTCTTGCAAAGTTAAAATCCAGTTCATAACAGAAGAGGAGAGAAGTTGCCCATCTGGGTACAAAATCCTCACCATCGTGCTCAGAAGCTCATTTACTCCATGCAGCCCAAAAGGGAGATATGCAATATGCTGCAGCACTGGGAATCTGGGGCACTATCCAATAGTAGGAAGACTCACATCAGATTCCAAAACGCCGTGAACCTCAGCCAAATCAAATTACTCCCGTTGCCGAATATATCATTTTCCACCTTAAGTGGAACAGCCTGCCTGCCCTCAGCCCGCCGCAGCCTCGCCCCGGCGCGGCGCTGAGCGCTAATAGAGATGTCGTTCCCAGGGCTGTCACGCCCGCCCACCCGCTGCTTGATGGCTTTACACACGTGTGACAGGTAGTAATGTCACTGACAGCCTCTCCCTGGCACCCGGGTTTCATCCATCCCAGCGCCTTGTCTGTCGGCGCCGTGCCTGCTGCCGAGGGGGAGCTCGCTCCTCTGCCCTCGGGGTCGCGTCTCTGTGCTGGGAAATTGGACTGGAGTTTGCTGCTGCTTCTCCACACCCGTCTGTGCATCGGCTGTGCAGGCTGAGCCCCAGATCGTGACAGAGCAGCACAAGAAATGGATCCAGTGCCAAATCCCTTGTGCAAGCACTGAGGGGATGGATCAGACATTAAACTGATGCTGCACTGAGCCCAAAAGCCAAAGGAGAGCAATCCCAAAAGGGAAAACAACATCCCAACCTTTGCCTATCCACTCCTTCGCTAAGCTGATGGCAACTCAGATTCTTCTGCAGTATTAATGCTGTGGGGACTGGCTCTGTCCCTGAGGTGCTGTCACTGCAGCTCTCTGCAAAGCCACCTCTGCTGCACTGGGGCACAGAGAGCTGCTCACACAGCCCCTTCCCACCCCTCAGTCACAGCAATGCCAAGGAGGTGGTGACAAATGCATTTCTGAGGAGGAAAACTGACTCCTGCAAAGCTGGAAGCAGCAGGGAGCAGAACATTCCCTCCCCGCCAGGCAGGTTTTCCCTCTAATGCTTTTTCTCATATTCAATATTCAAATTATTGGGGATGCTGTCAAATGGGAGTCTACTGCTGTTTCAAAAGACTAATAATAGAAATTACTAGACTCTAGAGAAGCTCAAATATCACCAAGGAGAGTCCAGTAGGAGAAGTAGAGAAGCACTACTAAAAAAACAGGCAGCCTGAGAACCTTCAGCACTTAACTAAGAATAATTAGCTGTAAAAGCACAAAATACAAAATGAGTGCTTAGGCAGCAGCCCTAAGAGGTAGAGAAGGACCTAGGAATTATAACATGAAGAAAAAAAAAAAAATCCCTATTTTGGAGTAGGGGGGAAGCCAATATCCCAGTAGGAGCTGCTGCCAGAGGTGACACAAGTAGGAACTTTACAGTGCCTAAGTGGGAATGAGCTGGAGGAGCTGAGATGGAGGGGGACAAGGAGACAGAGCAGAGTTCTTGCCTCATAGGGATATGCAGAAGGAATGATCACAATTCAGTTTAGAGAGAAGAAAAGCCTCAGGAAGAGATGATAAAAGCCCCCAAATCCATAAAAGACTCCTTCAGAAGGAGCTGGTATTCATTTTTCCTACTGGGAAGGATGTAGGGCTTGAACTGCAGCAGAGGAGATTTATTTTAAGAAATTTAGATGGGGGGAAAGCACCCCTCACTGACTTTCAGAGGTTGATTGAACTCTCTCCTTCCTGAGAAGGCAGCACAATGCACAGGGGAGAGCAGGAACCAGCAAACCTTTCCATTTTGGGTCGGCTCTGCCTCCCCCCTGCTCCGGGCGAGCCAGCAAGAGCGAGCAGAGTTCACAGCAGCAGCACAAACCCAAGCCCTGGGCCCCAGCTCAGCCAGATAATTAAGGAGTGTTTAGACATCTAAGCTGTCCTGCTGGCTACTGCCCCAGTGCCTGGGGAAATGAAGTCATTGCTTTGCTTCCCACCAGCTTCCAGCCGAACTGTGAGACCTCGGAGGTGGGACAAGGAGGTGGAGCCCTCCCTGGCCCCGTGAGTCCGAGGAGGAGGTTTTCCAGGTGAAGCTCTTGCTGCTTGCAGGCAGATAGAGCATGGAGATAATGAAATCCTACCAAGTTCCATTTGTGCTTTAGAAGGCATGATGATGTTAATTAGTGTTCAAATTAAGCAGTAAGATTGAAGTGGGCATATAATGGACCACTAATAAATGCCTTGAGTGTGTTGAGATGCAGGTCTGAGGGAAGAATGATTTTAATCACCAGGACTATATTAATGATGGCCCATAGATTCCCTTATTACTGTTCCAACAGGCTGGAATGCTGTGTTTTCCCATTAAAACACCCATTAGCCTTGAGCCCACTAAAACTCTATCAGCAAAGCCAGGTTCTGCTCATTTCTGCTCTCCACACGACCCAATTAAAACCATCGCAGGGGCTTGAGCCCAGCTCCAGATACCAGCCCTGGATGTGGAAGCCCAGGTGGTGTTTTTGGGAGGCAGCTGGATCCCTTTGGGTACCCAAAGTAACACTGCCATCCCAGCTCTGAGCCAAAAGAGCCAGCACAAGCCTGCACACACACGGGGGGGCACGTGGCAGGGCCAGCGTGATTGATTGCGCGACAGCATCAGTTAAAATAATTGTATTTTTCATTTCCATGCAGATGAATTACTCCTCCAGAAAGCCATTTGTGCTTAATGCCATTTGTCTGCACGACGGTGCTAATCCACTGCAAGGACGTTTTTGTGCCCAGATTGATTGAGTCCGTGCAAATAGGTGGAACCTTTAATTAAAACCCCAGCGTCGGCGCAGTGTCTCGGTGCGCTGACAGCACGCGGTGCACACCACTTTGGGGGCCGATTCTATTTTAATCTACCCTGGCATAAATCAGGAGAAAGGCCCAGTTCAGCAGAGCACTTAGCACATGTTTAAGCCCATCATACTCAGCAAAGTACCCAAGCATGAGCTGAGCTGTGGCAAAGGCTATGGCGGGGAAATGACGGCGCCTGCTGAAAGGACGCGGCTGGAGTGTGACAAAGCAGTTTGTTTGCCAGGTTCGTGCCCCCTGGAACACGCAGGAGGTTTATGGGCATGGGAGGGTTTGTAAAAGCCTGTTGGGTGATGGTTAACCCACCAAAGTACTGCAGTAAAAGCCTGGAGGAGGCTGAGAAGCAAGGAGTCTGTGGCTGGCTAAAGGCAGAGCTGTTTCCACACAGTGGGATTTTCAAACAAACCCCACCTGGTGTTTGGTTAGTTAAAGGATGGCAGGAAACAGGCCAGAAAAAGAGGCCTCCTTGCCTTCCTCCAAGTTTTTCATCAGGTTGTGCTCAAGATGCCAGAGTTTGGTGCTCCTGGGAGCAGCCACCCCTTCCCAGCCTTCAGAGGAGAGGACAGTCCCCTCAGCTCACCCTGATAACAGGGATTACCCAATCCATCAAGGAATCACCATGCCAGGTGTGGCAGGGAGAGGGTCTTACGTGAAGTACAGGAGGAGAAACATGGAACAGCTTCTGCTGGGCTGACCTTAGCTCCTGGTGACAACACAATGGCTTATGACAACCGAAAAGCCAGTGAATTGCTTTCCAAAATTATTGTTATTATTGTGTTGTTTTATTTTGCTTGAGAATGATGAAGTTGGTTTCTGCATTCTGACCTGACCCAACAGTCACAGCAGTACCATACATCAGGGCAGGTCACCAGATATGTCAGAACATTTTATCTCCATGTCATGTTATGCCGATTTCCTTTTGATTATTGTGTTTTTAAAATCCATTAGCGGCGGCTGCAACTCAATACCAATTAAATACACTGTCGTGTTCTCTGCAGTGAAGTGCTTCTCCTTTGCTTCATCGAGAAGCAATTTGACACTTTGAATAAAATAAGCATTAATTATAACAATCAATGGAGCAAACCTGGAAAGATGATATGGGGCTGAAAAAAAGGATGCTATCCTGGCCCAAGCAGTTTGAGAAGTCTCAGAGAAGCTGCCATCAGAGTGGGTTGTCACTATGGCTGGTGGAGGAATTCTGACAGTGCTATGGAGAGCAGGAGGGGATGGCTCTGATTTCATTTAAAATCACCTTTTCTGGACAGTTTAAGATACCATCTGTCACAAGGAAGTGGCCAAAGGGAAACTCTCTTCTGCAGAAGGAGGTGTGAAGGCTCCCCACTGGCAGCAGGCAGAGAGGATGGGCAGCATCAGATGGATTACCTTTGAAACTCCAGCTCCTCTGTTGTTAACTTTCTCAACACATTCATGTAGCTGTTTTCCAGGACCTTACCAGCTTTATTAGCTACAAATTAGTTATTTCACAGTGAACTGTAGTCATTAATACCTTTAGCTGTTTTTCTCAGTGTTCCCTCAGTTCCCCATAGCTGACATTAACCAGCACAGCTCCTCTCTGGATTCCCAGCTGGCAGCTTTAGGAACAGGGGAAGAGGAGACAGGTAAACCCACAAAGTCCTTGCTGTCCCTGCTGAAAAGCCTCGATCATCTGCAGCTTTGCTGAGCTCTAAACTGGCTGCAGCCCTGACCTTGACTGAGAACAACACGAGTGTAGTGAAATAACAGCATCCTACACCCAGGCTTTACTGCCCGTGGGATCACCGTGCTCACCTTTCATGAACGAGCAGCAATTTGCTGGGTCTGACCTGGAAATTGAAGTGCAAGTGCCAACACTCAGCGAGGGCTGGGGGGCCTCCTTTGGGGAGACAGATGCACAAACCCAGCTCCCAGGAAGGGCCCTTCTCCTAACGAGAGCTGACAGGCACAGTTTACCCACTGGCAGGGAATTATAACAGACAGATTCTCCCCTTGAAAGCAGCAAGCCTCACGTGCAGATCAAGTGCAGTGTCAAAGTGCATCCTGTGTCTTTTGGTGACTGTCCCCTGCCTGGGGTGGCTGGGCTTGGCAGGCAGGCAGGCACAGCATTCCCAGCAGACTGATGCCTCTGGATGTGAGCAGAGACTGTGGCTTGCAGGAGAGAAGGGAAGATAACATCCCTATCAACCCTGCTGATGTAAATCTTACTTTTTTGAAGTCATTTATTTAAAGCTTCCTGTGAAAGAGATGGAGGCCCCAAGCAAAGCATCCCAGGAGGGGAAACTGCTCCTTTGCAGGTGGGAAAAAATCCTCCGTTGCTGCAAAGGTGACCTTGCACAAATACAGGCACAGAAGCACTTGATGAACTTACCCCTCTCACTCTTAATCAACTCTATCTTTTTGACAAAAACACCCCAGCTGAATGTTCAGGTTTAGGGCTCTCCTGCTACAAAAGGACTGAGGTAGACACAGGTATTAAGCTCAGCCCAAATGCAGATTGAAGCGCAAAGTTATCCCTTGTGAATTTGTTTATAGAATCATAGAATTGTAGACTGGTTTGATTTGGAAAGAACCTTAAAGATCAACCCCCTGTCATAGGCAGGGGCACCTTCCCCTAGACCAGGTCCAAAGCTCTGTCCATCCTGGCCCTGATCACTTTGGCCTGGGACACTTTTACATGGCCACTTGTTTCAAAAGATTGTGTGCAGCTTTGCAAATCACCACTCTGTGTCACAGCCTTGTGACCCCCACCTTTTTCATTATTAAATCAGAAAATTTTCATCTACTCATCATTAGAGGCTCAGGTCTTTTGTAGGTCCCCAATGGTCCCTAAAAAGCAGAGATGAGAACCCTGACCTTGCACACTCCCTGTTTGTGGGATCATGCTCAGATCCAGCACCAAATCTTTTTGCTACGAGTGTTGTTATTTTGGGCAGAGCCACAAACACAGCAAGGAGTGAAAACCCCACGGGCTCTGATACAGAGGAGGTTAATGGATGAGCAAAAGGTCTCCCAGCTTGAGAACAGAGATCCCTCCTTTGTGACAAAGTTTCTGACAATCAGATCTGAAATTCCTGAGAGTTTCTTTAAAAGTTAAATTGCTTATTTCTAAGTTAAATTGTGATTTATGATGAAGTTGAATTGAAATGAAACATTTGATTTGACACAAGACTAATTTTTTGTTCTCATTTTAGCTGAAGAAAATTCTGGTTTGATTTTATCAAGCTAATCCTCTTTTCCCCTACATTTATTAAGGACCTCCAAACTTCAGGATCCCATATTTGCTCAGCTTTCTCTTGCAGAGGTCAGAAACATCAGGGACCCACTAGGATGAGTGTCCATACCCTCCCTGTGTGCCCAGCTCCTCAGGGCAGATGAAAGGCAGCACTTTGTCTAATTACAGCCCAGACACTGCACCAATATCCTTCTAAGCCTTTAAACCTGAGCCTTTCCATCCTGACTTTGATTTGTGACCCAGTGTGGAGCCAGCTGTGGCTGGGAAAGGTCAGGCACAGGAGGCAGCATTGCAAGGCTCCAGGAACCTCTCCAAAAACCCACTGCACTGAGCTTGGTGGGGTCCCCTGGGTGGGAGAAGGTCTGGATGGGGCTAAAGTCCTTCCAGTCATCAGGTAATCACCCTGGAAGCAGGGAGGGGGTGAAATGGATAAACAATCGAGGAAAACACGGTGGCTGAAAAAGCAAGGTGCCTTTTCCCCGCTCAGATTTGACGGTGGCCTAAAGTGCAGCGCAGCTGCCAGAGGAGCAGTGCTGCTCCCGGCAGAGATGCTCTCCCTCTGCCTCTCCATTCCCTCCCCATCCAGCTTCCCTTGCACTCTCACCCACCAGCTTTATTGTTTCTCACTCCCAGCTCGGAGCTTTCGGGTCCACACAAGAGGTGGCTGCACCTCATTTGCCCGCAAATCGCGTGTGGAGCTCACGCAAAGGAACGCGCTTTGGTGAGCCTCCAGCTAAGGGCTTAAAACCCGATTGTGGCCATCCAGCAGCTGAGAGCTGTCAGCAGGAGGGGACAGCAGCAGCCTGTCCCCAAACCCCCAGGGCCAGCCGCAGGAAGGGGCCGGAGCGCTGCGAGTGCCGGCTCCCCGCAGCTGCAGGGCACGGCCGCCAGCCCCGCATCATTTCTGCTGAAACTGCGAGCAAAAACCTCCGCGGCAGAGAATTCCCAGCTGCCAGCGCTGGGAGCAGCCCCAGGCGCTGGCAGGGAGGTGCCAGCCCAAAACACCTCCCTGCACGGCTCCATCACCTCCCTGCACGGCTCCATCTCCCTGCCCTGCAGGACCCCGGCGGGGATGTGCCCTCCGAGCCCCCCGGGGACATCGCCGGGCAGCGACCCCGCTCCTGCCAAGGTTTATCTGCACCTGCCCTGCCCTCCCCGCTGGCACAGCGAGGCCGACAAATCCGCTGCCTGGAAAATGTGCTTCCCAAAACAGTGGAAGTAGTTACCATGGAAATAAAGAAAGGTTCCTGGGCCCTACTCCACCAAAATATTTATTTGCCTCCCAGGGTTTCGCAGGCTACTTATTAACAACAACAGCAGCAGCAGCAGCAGCAAAACCGGAGAGACGCCGGAGCAGGACTAACAAGTCGGGTTTGGAAAGGACCTCCAGAAATAATTTTGTGTCTGCTGGAGGAGTCACTGCTGCGCAGGACGAGCCCCTGAATCGCCCAAGGATTTCTGTTTATGTTTTGCACACAAACGTGCAGGTACAAAGATGTGCTTTGCTTGAGCAGATCGAGCAGAAATCCCAGGTTTCACCCAGAGCCAGCTGCAGTTTGCCCCTGTTCTTGAGTGTCCTGTGCACATGGAGGTAAAACGAATTGTTAAAAAGGGCTGCTGCCTGGGACAGAGCTTGTGATCCTAAACACACCCTCACCTCTGCCCCAGCTGCCAGCCCCCCAGTCCCCTCCTGCCTGGGGAAAGATGTGAAGGAATGCTCACAGCCAAGTCCTGGCCAGCCTAGAGCCCAGCAAGGACCACACCAGCAGCTCAAACCACACCTCCTGAGCCAAGCAGGGATACAAAAGTTGTTGTTTTTAAACAAGCCATTTCTGAAATAAGTAGGGAGCGGGCCAAACAAATGAAAACGCCCATAACTGGGAGGGTGGTGGAGGTTGGTTGTGCATGAGAGGCACCTGTAAGAGCATCCTGAATGCACTGGGGCTGCCCCAAGCTCTCAGCTCAGCACCAGCTCCAGCCCTTCCCAAACTGAGCTCCCCACCCCACCCTGCACTGTGCTGCACATTCTCCTGGCACTGCTCTGAAAAACTGACGTGTTAAATCACCACTGAGATGCCTTGGGCTTAGCAGAGGGCAGACAGCATCAGGAACACACAGCTAATGACAAACAGCTTCTGACAGATGCTCAGAGTCTGTGTGACACCTGGGTAGCATGGATGATCCACGTAGGAGCAGTGCAAGGGGTGCAGGTATTGTAAGGGCCACGTGTTGCATGAAAATTAATTTCACTTTTAAAACTAGTTACCATTTCAGTCTGTTTTTCCAGAAACACGAACCCAGATCCAATCCAGATCACTCAGACCCTCTAAATACCCTCAGAGATCTGGTCCATGACACCCAGTTGGAAATGGATTGAATCAGAACACTTTTACACATATTGCTGGAACATTTTGGATATTGGACAAAGCCTTCCCTGAGGAGGTAATGAAGGTAATGATCTGGTCCTTTTTTCCTACCCCCTGCCTGCTGCTCACAGGAAGGGCTGGGATGGGCAGGATCATGGGGCAGCGGGGACAATCAAATCCCAGCCACCTACCGATGACACCTCTGAACATCAGAGAACTTTAAGGGAACTCATTGCTTGTTCATTTGTCACCCGGAGTTAGTAAAATACAGTCCTGAATAGAACATAATGAATGCAGGCTTTCTCTGAAAATACCATATTGGAGGGGAAAAAATGTAATCAAGAGGGTGTTTTTTTGCCTTAGTGGGTCCTGTCCAGATGGGAAGAGCACCCTAGTGCCCTGCACTGGCAATATTTGGGGGTGACTCTTTTCCACTGCAGGAATTTGGGAGTCAGCCTATCATTAACATGCATATCTGGGAGTGTCGTGTCTCATCAAAAAACTGTCTAGGACATATTTTAGCACATCAGAGCTTCGATTTGAAGATGCTTACACAGAAATACACAGATGGGTATCGGCGCAAGATGGAAACACTTCAAAATATATGTGGAGCTCGCAGCAAACTTTGCCTTGCTGATCCTTCCCTCCTTGGAAGGGCTTGTAAAACTCCTTGGGGGAATCTGGATTGTGCTGTGCTTGTGGGAGGGAAAGGGGATGCAATTAAAGCAGAAAGTCATATCTTCTATAAGGAACAGGCTGTTGGGTTGGGGGTTTTTTGGTTTTTGGGGTTTTTTTTTGCAAAGCCCTGCCCCAAAGCAGAGTGCAGCCTGGCACAGGTGGGGATGCAGCGTGTTCCAGAGCTGCTCTGGGCTCTCTGCAAAGCCAGACACATCAGCTGCATTTAAAACATGATTATCCCCAAAATGACTGCCTATGAATGGCTCACCGAGGGCTGGACCTGCCCCACTCGTGCCCCAGCCAGCAGAAAGTGGTGTTCCACTGAAATGAGAGGAGCGAGCAGGGAGAGGTGGGAGAGGGATTCCCTCTGCTCTCCCCTGCCCTCAGCACTGAGAGCAGCCCGGCTTCACCTCCAAAGCCGGAGGGAAATGAGCGGCTGAGCTGTAAACAGAGGTAAATGAATCCTTCAGGGACTCGGTCCAAGAGCCGCGAGCTCCGAGGGGCTGGAAAGCAGCCCGGGAGGGTGGCGGATCCTGCGCTCGCTCCAAGCGCACACATGCTCCTATGGCCCCGGAGAAAGCTTAATTTGCTGCAACTGTTTCAACAAAGCCAAAGCCCCGGTAATGCTGTTACACACTGGAACCACTCAGAGGGAAAGAGCACGGAGCAGAAAATGTTGTGGGCACGGAGGAGCCCCTCGGCTTTCATCAGGCACCCAGACCAGCCTTGGCACCTGGGCTTTGCAAGGGAGAAGCCAGGAAAGGCTTCAGAAACCCCTGGATCACCCCAGAGTACTTAAAAAATATGGTGTGCCAAAACAGTCTCTTAATTTAGTGCAGGGGTGCTGAGAGGGTAGGAAAAGATGGAGGAACTCCACGTAATGTCCTGGAGAGTGTTTAAAGGAAAGAGGAAAGAATCATAGGAGGAACTCAATCATATCTTGAGTTGGAAGAGACCCACGAGGATCCCCAAATTCGACTCCTGGCCCGCACTGCCCATCCCCAAGAGTCACGCCATGACTCCAGAGAGTGTTGTTCAAATGCTCCTGGAGCTCTGGCAGCTTTGAGGCTGTGACCACTGCCCTGGTGAGCCTGTTCAGTGCCCCACCACCATCTGGAGGAAGAGCCTTTCCCTGATATGAAACCTAACACTGCCTCTCCCCAGCAGAGTGAAGAGCTGGTGCTCAGTATATTTTTTGGCCAAAGAATGAGTTTGCATGAGGACAAAGAGGTGCTTTTTGTCACAGTCACGTCCTCTGACAGCAGGGTCTGAGCAGCCTGCCTGGAGATCCTTTACAGCCACTCCTCATCATTCTCACTGTGCTACAAGCAAGGGCATCCACACATCCACAGGGAAACAGGTTTGGGCTGGCAGGATATGGAGAGCTGCTCTCTTCCCTTCTCCTCCTCCAGTTTTGGCCGTTCTACTCAGCCAAAGCACTCCATTCTCTGATGCTTCCCATCTGGTTCCTGCCTGACCCACAAAGGTGCCCAATTTGTGTCTGCCCAGATGATGGCTCTCCACGTTTCAGTGCCAGGCAGAGCCTGGACACAGAGTTAATTAACACCACGTTGCTCTGATGCACTCTCTGGACACAAATGTAGTTATCTGGACCAGTTTAAATCACACTTTCTGCCTTATTCCAACCAGTGGAATTTCTTACACCAGCCTTGCTGCCAAGATCCCGCTGTAACTCAGCTCCAGCTAAAAGAGTTCATTGGACCAGGACTTCTTGAAGGGGCCAGGAGAACTCCAGTAACTCTGCACCATGCCCAGCACCCACCCCTCTCCCTGCATGACATCCTCAGCCAGGCTGAGTCAGGCCACACGCTGAATCACACCAGGAGCTGTTGCGAGCTAAAAATAATCCTGTGGGGATTTTTTTTGGTCCTCAGGTTGTTATTCTTGAACTGCTCACTTCCCCTTCCTAGGTCACCACAAAGCTCCTTGCACACTCTCCCCCAGCACTGGGGAAAGGACCACCTTTAGGGTAAGGGGAGGGTGAGTGCTGCCCACCACCACCACCACCACCACCCTGCAGCTCAGATTTCAGAGACGTGCCACCCTTACAGCTCTGCCTGTTGGGGTTTGGAGCAGGCTTCGGTGCACACCTCACTCACAGGGTGGTCACAGCCAGCACGGTGTCAACCAGCAGCACCAGAGCCAGCCAGTCCTCTCAAACCCAGCAGTGTGCCAGGCATGTGTGTCAACACCTATTCTGCACTTTGCTTCTCTTTCAGCTGGCAAAGCTGCTGCCTCAATGGGGAGCAGCTTCAGCCAAGAAAAACAAGCATTACCTTACGGTCCCGGGCTTGTTTGTCATTACAGTGATGCTCTGCTCTGACTGGGAGGCTGCATTGTGCATCATGCTGCCTACTTCCAAATAATAAGCTACATGTGTAAATAGGCTCTGCTATTTTGAGTTGAATAGCTAACAAATGAGCAAACAAACCCCCCCAGCCCACCACACTCCTGTTTAACTGATGCAAAGGGTGCCTTTATGCATCCCAAAGGTGAGGCATCCATCATACGGCATGAGCAGCTTCTGCATCCCTGTCACAACCCAAATGCCCCGGTGCTGGCTGCAGCATGCATGGACATTCTGGAGGGTCAGGCTGGCACTGCTGGCTCTTTGTGATTCTCAGACCTAAAATTGGTGTGGTTCATTATCCTTATGGCAGTTGCTGTGGAGGCTGGAGATGTATTCAGCTGTGCTGAGAACTTCTCCTCACACTGGGAAGGAAGGACAGGGTGCTGGGAGGGTGTTTGATCCAAGCAGAGTTCCCATGGGACACTCTGGATTAGACCTTGGCAAGGCTCACATAATGAGCCCCTACGAATTTCTGAGCACTCTCCTGCTGCACAGCTTTCCCTCTCTATTGAACCCTCTGCAAATGGTGTTTCCTTCACCACAGCTCTACCTCCTTTTGTATTCCCTAATTTCCTTCCATAGTCTGCATTATTATCTATTGCAAGAAGAGTTATTTAAGAACCTTTGGGCTATAATGGGCTTGGCATTACAGGAAAATAAAGCAGCTCTCCAGGAAACTCGTGCTGATTTCAGCCTTCCCATTTACGCCGTGATGCATCACACTGTGCTCTAATGTCTCACTAATCTGCAGCTCAATCTGCTGTTAAACAGGCTCATGATGCAGAAGCCGCTCACTAAGGTTGCTTGATATTCATCTGTTGATTGAATCATTTGCTTCTTGCGATTTGCAAATGCGCCAAAGAGCCAGAAGCCCTTTTTCTTCCAGAGAAGTTAATTGGATCAGCATCCTGCGCTGGCAGGTGGCACCCGCTCCTGCCCAGGCTGCCTCCGACTCCAGCACGGCAGAGAGGCCACCCAGCAGGATGGGGTATTGGCATCAAGGACACCACAAGGGACAAATTCCCCACGAGACAATTCTCTGTATCCAGATTGTTTTTGCAGAGGTCCCAAGCAGCCTGTTCAGAGATGCTCCTGCCCTGGGGTGAAGCCCCGTCCCTTCAGCCTCATCACAACACAGTGGGGCTGCTCGCCAACCAACCTCATTTCTAGACATTCTCTACAGTGAATTTACCCCTCCATACTTTCATCTTCCTCATTTTTGAGAGCTAAGCTTTACCAGCAGCCCCTCTGGACACATCCCCCCCCAGTAATTCACAGTTACAGCTACTCCTTCGTACTCCAGCACCACTTGGTTTCAGCTATTTTTCCATACTCCAGCACACCACACACCATTGATGTCTTCCTCAATAATTAAGTGGTTAGTGCCATTGTCAAAGGAGCTCTGGATGACATTTCTATGGGGTTTCCAAAGAATTGAGGTCCCAAGCGAGGACAGATCAGGCACCAGGCCTTGCAGGGCTGTGATTATCTGGCTGTAAATAACACCTAGGAATATATGGTTTATTGTGGTGATAACACACATTTTGTAGGTTACATAAATTGGAGCAATCCTGCTGACAGAGGAAAAATAGTGGTGTGTGTGTGATGGTTTCCTCCGGTTGCTAGGAAATAGAGTTAGTGCTGGGTCCTTACATGCCTGGGTGCACACTGGTGACAGATGATGGATTCAGCACATGTGTGGAGCCCAGCCTGTTAGCAAGCCCTGACTGAGGGGAAGGCAGCCACGCAGTGACAGCAAGATCCATTTAACCAAAATATATGCATTTTTCATTAAGAGGACTACATTTGTTTGCCCAAGGCGTTTAGGGAAACGTAAGCAAGGAATAAAGTTGGATCTGAAGAGGCAGGTGGTCCATGCAGGCGAACCCAGACCAGCTCCACAGATGCACAAGATGGGCTGTGGTAAGGATTTTAACACCTGTCCAAAGCCCTAATGTGAACGAGCTGTGATTTTTCAAAAAATAGGCTTTTGTATCACTGCAGAGCCCACAGAGAACAAAAGTCTCCTCCCCACCATGAGGGCTCAGCATGGCTGTAAAGTTCCTTCCCTTTCCCCTCTCCTCGGAGTGTGGGGTTATATTCTGATGCATCAAGAGGCTGAGCCTGGTTTCTGCTTCTGCAAATGTTTGCTGAAGCAAATTGCAGTTTGTTCTATTGGTCTCATGCTCCAATTTGCTTGAAATAGCACAGCACTTGGTCAAAGGGCATCGAAAGTGGCCAGGACCTTCTTCTTTGAATATTTGTATATATAAATAAATACACACACACACTCACACACACACAGACACTGTTAGGTCAGCTAATCTCTCCTCCTCCCTCAAGGCAGGCACAGATCTACCACCCCATCCCCAGGTGCACCTCTAACCTGTTTTTTACTGTGGCAAAGCTCAATTATAAAGACAATGTTAAACCAAGCAGCTTAAAATAAAGAAAGCAATTGGCATGATTAGAGCTATGCCCTGTCCACAGGCTGGGATTTCATCCACAGCCAAGGGAGCTGATCTGGCTTCTGCTGTTGTTATTAAGCAATATTGTAGTGTTGTCCCAGCAGGACAGCTCTGTGACCAGCTGCTCTGCAGGCCTTTGCTTTTTAGAGTGATTAAATCCTCCTAAGAGATGTTCCTAGAGCGATCCAGTCTCTCTTTACTGCTCCCACCAAAACAAATGGGACATCCTCTGCCAAATTCAGCACAGCAAGGTCAGAGGCAATAAAACAGGGCTAGCAGGGTTGCAGGCTCCTTATAATTAACTATTTGGCCCAGATCAACAGCCTTTTCTTTAGGAGAATCCTAAGGATTTGCCAGAGTGCAAACACACAGGTGGTTCCTGAGTTTTGGGTGCTCTTTGGTGCAAAAGTCCTTGGTTTTGGAAAACCCCCAGACCAGGCAGTGCCCCGTGTGCAGGATGCAGCAGCTAAAGGCTGTGTTTGTGCTGGGATGGAGGCACAGGATGTTAAAATGCTCTCTTCTCCAGCTCCAGAGGGTTCCTCTAGCTCATTCTCAGCCAGCATTGGGGCAGGATCTCCTGAGCTCAGTGCTGGACTGGGGGCTGATGCTGCCAGTGGGACTCAGCCCAACCTGTCACCCTGGGAGGCTGAAGCAGAGCCCATTTCTACAGCCTGATAAAAATGTAATTTAATCCCAGCCACACAAACCCTTCCCCCTAAGCCTTTGAAAGGCCTGCTAATCCTTGATTTGCCCTCAAATCTTGAAATTCTCTTAAAGAATGAAGGAGGTGCTTTGTCTATCGAGTGCCTCTATGCCTAATGAGGTTATTAAGGAATATTAGCAGGCACAGAAGAACATTCTCTCCTGACTTTGGCACAGCAGAGCTCAGGGCTTTTGTCTCCCTTAATCCAAGTCCTCCTGCTCTGCTGCTGCCCCCAGCCCTGAGTTTGTCCCTGCTTTTGGCAGAGATGACCATCACTTTACTCTGGCAGCAGTGAGAGCTCCCTAATCCAGCCCCACACGGTGCTTTTGTGGCTCCTGAAGAGCACACCATGCCTTTTCCTACATGGCTGGAGGAACAAAGAGCTCCCTGAACCTACATGTGCATCCCAGGGTCTATCATCTGATACAGAGATTTATTCAATTTTTGTTTTGATCAGAAATCATTCTGTTTGCACAGAAAGCATGTTAAGTTTGTGCAGGGATGTGCATCAACCCAGCAGAGCAAGGTCACCTCCTCTAACACAGAGGAAGCAAAGGTCTGATTCCTGCCCAGCATCAGGACAGGAGGACAACACAAATCCACATTTCTGGGTGCCTCCACCTCCCATCACAGCCATGTGGGAAGGGGAATGTGCTTCAATAGCTGGGGGCTCCAAGCAGGATTTGCTCTCAGCTGAAGTGAGACGCAGCATTTCCCCAGGATGCACCATTAAAGAAGGAAACCTTTGCCAATGTTATGCTTCATCACACAGTGATTTTCATAACAGCCCAACATGGTTCATCAGCATGAGATCTGGCATGGGCTCAGCATTCCCTGAAACCACCCAAACGGGCTGCAGGAGGTGCAGGAGGAGCAGACACAAGCACTGCTTGGGTTTTCAGGCAGCCCTTGTGTGAGGAAAATGAATCCACAAACAGCAGAGGTTCATGTCCAAAAAGGAGACAGAGGAGTCCTGGAACTTTATTCGAATAAAGGGAGAGGCCATGGGGCATTTCCTCAGGGGTCTCTCAGATTTTTGGAGGACGAAGCCTCCTTTTTATCCCAATTTCCCAACTGCCTGTCCCTCTCTCTTTCCCCATGGGCTGAGGTATTCGAGAGGCACAGACTTTCCAAAAACACCCAATACCTGAGACCCCCCTAAGGTATAATCCCCCCCTCTTTTGTCCTTCCCTTGCATCACTCAATGGAATTCCTTATGGAATTTATGGATCTTCTCATTGTTCCTCTCATCTTTCAATATTCCATTTTATTTATCTGCAGACCTTTAGTTTGTTTGTAAATGCAAATTTCCCTCATTCCATTCATCAATCAGTGGAATCGTCCCCATTGTTTCTTTTATCTCTCACTGCTGATTTTATCTGCTGGCAAGACCCACAGTTGATTTGTAAAGACAAGTTCCTTATTCCTTTCACTTGCAGCAGCCTCAGTGCAGCTCAGCCTGACGTGCACCTCACTCAGAGAGAAACCCAGATGTGGCTCTGCTGGGTTCATGGTTGGGCTCGAGGATCTCTGAGGGTTTCACATCCACCTTAAGGATTCTATAGTCTCCTTCCTGCCTGGCACCAGAACTGGGCAACCTCACCTTGTCACCCCACCCACAGTGCTGGGGGCTGGAGGGTCCCCTCCCCAGCAAGGCTGGGACAACCCCATATCAATAGGATTTGCTTCATTTTCAGCAAGCAGCTTGACAGTCTGCACTCATCTCCATTTACAGTGACCATGGTTAAACAGCTACCCGAAAATTCAGGTTAGCAGCCTGAAATAATTTCACCATTAAAAAGGAAAATTAGGGCTGCCACACAGACTCCCTCAGAGAGCTGGGTCCCCTTGGTGAAGCTCCTCTAAAATGCTGCCAGAGCTGTTCGGGAGCAGCTCAGAGGTGCCATCCCACAACATCTTCTCCTGGAAAAGCCTGTTTGGGATGTTCCTATGCACCAAAGTCAGAGATAAATTTTCTCCTCTGTTTCAAAAATTCAGCTCATCTCAGTGATGTGATTAAGAGAGCAACTTGCAGGCTGTGACTGGGACACGAGTGGGTGGGGTGGGAAGGTGTGGGACGGGGGAGGGAGCAGGGAGTGTCCCTGGAGCCATGCCCCTACACACAATCACCCTCCTTTTTTTGGCACTGGGAGGGTGTTTTGGGAGGCAGGAGAGTTTCCTGGAATCAAATCCTTGCTCCTTACCATAGCACGGGATTATTTTTAAGCCAGGCAAGGTCCCCAGATAGCTGGATTTTGTGCCAGCAAGGAGGGGCGAGGTGGAATCAGCCCCTGAGGTGTAAATTCCTGGGAGAAGCATCCTCAGGAACAAAGCTAAGGGGGGGGCTGGGGCAAAATCCCAAATTCTAAGCCCCATCGTTGGCTTTCCAAGAGCTGGAACGTGCTATCCAGCACAGTTTGGCACAAAGCCCCATGAAGGCTTGAGCAACTGGGAGACAACATTCCCTGAGGGAATGAGGAGCTTTAACTTCTGTAGCACAGCAAGCATGCAAGCCCAGGATCTCGAGGGAATAAGAAAGATATGTCATTTCATCACTGTTCTTGGAACGAAGACAAAAAACCAAAGGAAAACAAAACAGAGCACCCCCTGGGATCCATAAAGAGGAAACTAAAAATATGATAAATAGGCTGGATCATTATTTTCTGAAGATGACATATTGCAGCTCATGTTATATATCTAGATTCCTATTGTCACTAAGGATAAAAACTTTGGCAAGAAGTAAGTCAAAGAGAAAAATTTAATTTCTGCCATTCCACAAACTAATAAATGCTGGTAAAGAGCCATCTAACTTAAAACACAAGCCAGAAATTTCAGTCCTGGAGGACAAGAGAGGAAGAGGACACTACCAGCTTTCTTTGCCAGCAGCTGGCAAAGGGTTAAGCAAAGGTGTAATTCATCATGTTAGCTTGAATGTCAGGAGAAGCTAAGAGAATTACAAGATCAGAAAATAGCTGCAAAGTGTGTAAAGATAATCATAAATCCGAGGGAAATAATACAGGCTAAAAAATGCTCAGGAGATTATGCTAAAACACCTTCTGGTTTTATAATCAAGCAAGAAGAATGGCCAGGCACCCTCTGCACTGGGTTATCTCCTGCAGAGGGGGACACTGTGGCCCGCAGTGGGATTTACCCATGGAAAATACCCCCAGAGGAACCTGCAGATAAAGCCAGAAAGTGGAAAGCTGAGCAATATTAAAAATAAATTCAGAGAAGGCAGAGAGCTGGGATCCTTCATGCAGTTTTAAAGGCACAACAGCATAACAAGAGCAGCAGCTGACAGGGATGGGAAACCCCTCTTTCAGGGTTGCTTGGCACCAGGCGTGAAATCTTCAATTTTAGATATTGGGGAGGAACCTATACATTAGCACATTGTGACAAGATTCCAGTACCCCGCTGGCTTTCCCAGAAAATAGGGGTCACAGAGCCAGCCTGTACTCTGAGCTGGGGAATTTTTCCTCATTTTCTCCCTGACTCTGCTAAGTCATCTTGTAGCAAAGTCTCTCTTGGTATAACTGCTGCTCTCTTAACTCTTGAAACGCTGAAATGAGACTGGGAAGGTTATGAATTTGTGGGGTTTTTTCAGTCCCTCAGGCTTAAAGCATTTTCCTGCTCCTTCACATCACCACTCAAGGGAAAGGAAGTGGACTGGGGTAGAGCTGGCAGGATGCCCAGGGCAGTCAGCCAGTTCCATCTCCTCCTGCCCCAGATTTCACTTGGGCTCTTGAGAGATCTGCTGAACATCCAGGAACATGTAACCCCTCAAAACCTGAGATTTCAGCATTGCTGAGTGGTAAAATAGACTGAGGAGTTTGGTTTCTGTCAAGCAGAGGCTGGAGCACAAAGATTTGGTGTTGCTCGTGGAGGCTGTAGTGCATCAGGAAAAGGCCTGTTCAGGGTGGTTTGGTGTTTTCCCCAGTTCAAACAGCTCTGAGCACAGGATCCCCTACCAGAACCACTGGCCAGGAGTGATGGGAGCAGTTGCAGCTGCAGCTCAAAGGTGCTGCACACCAGGCAGGGCTTTTGGACACCTCCCTGGGCAGCACAAATACCCCCTGAGGCACAGCCTGGGCACGGGCACAGCCAGGGAACCAAAGCACAGGGACAGAGCAGCCTCAGGGGGGGCATTTCTGCCATCACCCTGGCGCCAAACACCCCTCAGGTTTATCCACACAGACACACAGCAGGTCCAGGGGAGCTCGGAGATGCCAGCACCACGTGCTCAGCTGCTTACCCAGATAGGAAGGAATAAACCTGTAAAACCACCTTTTTCTCTCTGTTTGGGCAGTTTTGAAACCTTGCTTTGCCTGGCCCATGCATTTCAGAAAGACATCTGGCTAAATAAACGAAAAAATCCACTCCTTTGTTTTCCCCAGGCACCACCAGATGCCTCCCATGGGAGATGGAGATGCACAGAGCACATTCCCCTCACAGGTCTCCATAGGAAATCCCATCCTCAAATGTTTTTTTTTTTCTCACTCAGAACACATGGTTTGATTCCTGAGGTGGGAACAGGAGGGAACTCTCAGACCCACTGCAGGCTCAGTCCATTCTGGACACGCTGCACAGAACTTTCCCTTGTGCATATTAAAGAAAATATTCCCAAATTACAAAATGCCTTGTACCTGCAACTTTGTCTTTAACAGGAATGGAGTTTCATCAAACACAGGACAACCCTTAAAGGAGAAGTTTTCGGCACAGTTTGGTGGAAAAGAACAAAGGAGAAGAAAAAGAGATAACCAACTTCTTAAAGTAGCTCCTGTTTTCAGCCTTCTCCTCCTGCACATTCAAATCAGCCCCTATTCACTCTGGAATCCTGGATTTTAGGAAGACACATGTACTACACCAGGCCCCTAGGAGCCTCCAGTCAAATTCAATCTGTTAAGTCTTAAAAAAACACAAAAAACCCCCACCAACAAAAAATCTAACTCAAAACCAACTCAAGCAAGACCCTTGCCTTGAACCTAATACCTGGATAAATCCCTGGGGAAGCAAGGGAATAAAAAGGCAGAGCAAGATGCTTATCCTTTCACTTCATAGCAAAAACACTGTAGCCACTATTCACACTGCAGAGTCCTTCACATGATAAATACTGATCCCTCCTTCATTGGAAAAACATGGACCTGCAATTTCCACGGGGGTCCCCTTCCAATGCTCCGGCCCCATCCTGTCTTGGAATTTTATTTTTTTTCCCCTAATTGTACCCATAAAATAAGGATTTGCTCCCGACATAATTAATTGATAGACATCTATTCCTGGACGATGATCTCACCTTGTTCATGTAGGAAAATTTCCAGAGGGTTCCAAAGACACACACACAAAAAGGTACCCACCTCCCCCAAATTATTCCCAGACTTCTCTGGTCTGGACGTATTTATTTGCAATAATGATTGTGGCTTTATGCGAGCAGATGGGCAGTCCCTGAGAGGATGATTTGTTTCCCCTCTTCTCTTACTTCATGATGTATTTTATGATTTCAGCAGGTCAGTGGCTGCCATGTGTTTCTTTCTAATCTGCGAGCGCTTTTCGTTTGCCTCATTCTTGGCAGCCGTCGTATTTACCAAAGAGATCAGACACGGACAGATGATGGCAGGGATCCAGGCTCCTTGAGAGTTCAGCACTTGGATGTTGGCAGCAAATAAAGATATATGGATTGCTGTTGTTGGTTCAAACTTACGGGGCTTTTTCCCTCATTATATTTCAGTTTATATGTGCACATGTATATAAATATATAGATAGACGTGTGTGTGTGTGTGCTTGCACACACGTGTTTTTAAATCCTTTTTGCAATACCCTGGACCAGATAGAATGCAGATGAGCTGTTATACAAAGAACAATAGATGTCAACTAGATTACTACCCACTCCTTTTTTCTCTTTTCTCCTCTTCCTTTTTTCACCCCCCCACTTTTTTTTTTTATAGGTCTGGGTTGTTATAAATTCTCCATGCCCATTAACCTCTGAACCTCACTGATGATATCTCTTCCGAGCTAAATTGCCTGTATTTCCAGACATTTGTTTGTTCACTTAGAGGTCCATTGGCAGAGGGAGGGGGAGGACAGCTCCATCCCTGAATAGGTCTCATGGATTATAAATGAAAATTCTTTCCCTCCTTGTAAGACGATGCTTTGAGACGTGTAGCAAATGGACAGCTTGAGTTTATCAGCTCACAGGTAAGTCAACAGCAGAAAGTTAATCACAATAAAAACAAAAATACCCCAGTAGGATGGTGGGAGCAGTGAATCCATTCCTGGGGCTGTGTTCCACCAGAATATCCTCTGAGGGGCTGAGAGGGGCTGGGACACTGCCCTGCAGTACCAAGGAAGCCAACAGAGTCCCTGGAATGGACCAGAATGGGGACCTGCTCCTGTCCCAGGGGCACTGGGACAGCTGCAGGTCCAGTCAGTACTTCCAGGACTTTTGCTCCCATTATTGCCCCGGAATGAGAAGCCTGTTCATCCCACGGGCTTTGCACAGAGTTCAGCCACCGAGCTACCGAAGGTGAAGCCCTGTGGCTCTCAGTAGCTCCCAAGCAGCCTCCAGCAGGACCTACCGTGCAGTTTTCTCAGCAAACATGGCCTTAGCACTTCCAGGAGGCCTAGCAGCTCATTGGAAACAAGCTGAACAGCATTTCCAGTGTCCTGACTTTAAAATAAAAGCTTGGAAGCAGTAAGTGTCCTGGCATTCCCAACGCAGATCTCCTGCCTTTGTTGCTGTTATATATATTTAAACTTTTAGTTCCAAAATAACATTTTACTTCCATACATCATTACACTCGGTTAAGCATGGCTTCCATCTGATCTGTCCTCAGTCTTTCCTGCTCACCATGCGTGTGGGTCCCTGAATGCTGTGGATATTGGGAACAGGAGTGTTTTCCCAGATCCTCTGGCAGGTTACAGCCCCCCTCCCAGCCTTGAGATATGGAGACCATCCCTAGCTTTCTGATCCTATTCACTCTGTTCACTGAAAACATACCTGGAAAAGCCTTCCAGATGATACATTCATGGATAATTTAGGGGTTTTTCTGCCTGGGGTTTGTCACACCCTCCCGGGACCCATGGCTCCCCAGGTCATTTCCATGCCCTGGTTACAGATCCCACCTCCTCCTCTGGAGCAGTCAGTGGGCCAGAGCCAGAGCTGCAATGATAAATGTGGGTTATGTTCCCCCATAAATGCATGTACAACCTGCTGTCCACTCCAGCTGCAGCAGCAGCAGGGACAGACATCCTCCCAAAAACGAATTAAACAATCTGGGGTGGAGTTTTACACAGCAAAGGACAGGAAACTCCAACAATCCATGGTTTTCCAGATCATTCATGATTTTCCTGCTTTCTCAGTAACAACTCCTGATTTCCATGGCAACCCTCACATGCTTTGGTAGGTGGTACTTTTTGCTTGTGTGGAGCACTGTTCCCACTTGCTGGGATGACCAAGCTCCCCAGAGAGCCAACAGAAAGTTCCCAGCACAAACACTTCACCCTCTCCATCCTCCTGTCCATTTGCACATCTCCTCCTGCCTTGGGCAGGATGGGACAGAAGGATTTACCCTCTGCCTGCTCCCCATCCAAGTGCTCATTTTAAACTTGGCCACGGTTTCTATTTTAATCCCACGCAGACATTTTTGGAAACGCTTACTAAACCATTAACACATTTATATGAAAGGAAAGATGGTGATTAGCATTTCCCCTCCCCCTCCCCACCCCACATCCTTTCTTTCTGTGTCAATTTTTTGGCTCACGGGCACAGCAGAATGTGGTTACAGCCATGCACACAACTCCAGCGGGTGACAATTCCTTCATGCCATAAACTTGAATTACTTCCACCTTGTTTTGCTCTTCCTCCATTTCTGCTCACGCTGTTCCACCATCTCTCCTGTGCTGGCAATAAGATGAGCATCAGGAGCTTTACCCAAAGCTCAAAGTGTGGGAACTTCACCTGGGTTTTTTGACAGCCTGTGTTCATGGTTCATTAGGACAGACAGCTGATTTACATGGTCTGGCCTGGATGTGTCTCCTTTCTACACCTCTTGAGATGTTTTCATAAGCAAGAATGGCTTCCAATAGAAAGCAGCAGCAATTAGTGCATTTATTTATTTTACTGTAATTCACACCACAGCCCTGGCAGTCTCTGATGGCCGAGGTGCAGAATAAATAAACAAAGTCTACTTGAGCTGTCTTAAATTTCTCCCATATGATGGGTGAGAGGAAAATCGAGATTGCTGGGGGATCTCTGGCCACGTGAAATGGTGTGTGCAAAGGTGGAACCCACGGGGCTGCAAATTAGCACAGAGCAGAGGGTTGGAGAGTGATGCACAGCAAGCAGCTCAGAGCTGGGGAGGAGACTCAGCCACAGAAAGCTGCAGCAGAGCCTTCTCCTGGGTGAAAAGTCCTTCTGACTTATTTTCCAGCTGCATGTCATCCTTCCCTGCACTAAAGTCTCATTTGACACTTCCTAGCACCCATCAAGGAGCTGCCTTTCCTCAGATATGGAGCCCAGCTCAAGGAGTCACGGGCATGAGGCAGATGCTGGACCAGAAGACTGCAGAGGAGGGCAGGAGGTGAAGTTCTGCCCAGAGCAAGAGCTCCAGTGCTCCTCTGGGGAAAAGTGACTCTGAATTTATCCCACATCTGGCCAAGGAAGCCAAGTTTACCCCTTGTGAACTTGGAATAATTAAGTTATGTGGCTTCTGGGTGGGGTTTGATCTTCTTTTGACTTTGTGGGCACTTGGAATTTTCCCAGTAGAGGTGCAGGCAGGCCACTGGGGTCTGCATTCCCCACAGTGTTGTGTGTTTTGTCACTGCCTTTCAAAGTTTAAAGTTCCTCCAGGTCCTGCTGAGTGTGGGGCTGGGACAGGCTGAGACCTCTGCTTCCACTGCAAAAGCCTGGCTTTTCTTGGACTTCTGTCCACAAAGGAAACCTCTGATAAAGCAGAATCTACCCACATCTCTCGATATTAGCACTCAGCTGAGATGTCACTACGCTCTGCTGTTCTCAGGAGAGCCACACCACACTCAGAAGTATCACAGATGGCCATGCAAGACAAAAAACATAGCTCTGACACGGAAGATTCTTCAGAAGAGTCTCTTACAGTTCTGAGACATCTTTGTTGCATCCCATTTTCCCCCTGAATTTGATGTATATTAACAGGAGAGTGGGAGGAGGTGTTTCAATATAAAGCCTCTTCTACTTCCTCTGCTTTCTTCAGGGAAGGATCTAATCCCTGCTGAGACAGCAGAGCCATCAGGATGGAGCAGGGAGGAGTTGCCACCCTCCTTATGGGTCTGCACAAGGCAGCAGAGCAAACCAATATATTGATTAAAAACTCAAGGCCATTCCCTTGACTCCCAGCAGCAACAGGGATAAATAAAAGCCAACTCATTTTGTAAAAAGCAGCTTTCAACATCTCTCATCTGCTCCTGGCCCTGGAGGGCCTGGACTCCCACCTGCACTTTTTGAAGTGCTATTCCCATGTTGTTATACTGGGCACTGTGTGGCTTCCCACCTTCTCAAAGATCTGTCCTGTTGGGGAAGATTAAATAGGAAAGCCTTATAGATATGATTACCTTGCAAAAGATGCTGGAAATATGGGAAGTAGAATGGAAATTGAGATGAAGACAAGGTTTGAGTTGAAGAGTAACTAAGAAACAATGGCAGAGCTGGCTGAAGGGAATCCTCCTTCTGGATAGAACAATGCCCTCTGCCCAGGCAGGGCCAAAGGTCAGAACAAACCTGCCTGCCTGGTAGGAGATTCCCAAAAGTCGTTTTTTAAGGTTTAAAATATAACCCTGTATGGTAATGTGATGATTCTTATAGGTTGCATGCAAATGTTGTAGAGTTTGTAGCTTGTTTCAGATTGGTTAAAGAGAATCAGAATATTCAACAGAGAAGATGATTTATTGTATTGTAAACGGCAAATTGCTCTTTTTTGCTCTCTCTTTTTGCCTCTTTCTCTCTCTGTCTCTGGCCTGCTCTGAGCTGTGTCTTGCAGCCCAGCAGCCTCAGACACCCATGCTCTTTCACAATAAACTCCCATGCTCTAAACCCATCTTTAGAGATCTCTCACTTCTATTTTACCCTTATAACCAAATTCCACAGAGTTCAATCCTACACTGTCCCTTGACATTGGGTGAAATTCCACTCTTCCGAGTGACTCCCAGAGCTGCACAGGCAAGGAGGGACCATTCCAGCAGCTGAACTCCAAGGAAGAGGTATGAGCTAAGGACCACACAAGAAACTGCAGCTTCTTCAGGCTTGAGAGATGGGTCAGCCAATGTCAGCTGGAGATCAGCTCTGTTTAGATGAGAGTCAGCAGAACCTTGTCATAACATTTCTGAGGCAGAAAGGAGCCAGGTTGAGACAAAGAAAGGTGGGAGATGGGTCTGTATGGCCAGGAAGGAATTTCACAAGCTGCAGAACAAAGACTGAGGTTGGATTCTGGAGGTGGAAGCCCTCAGTGTTACCAGCAGCTGCAGGTGGTCACCACATGAGCAAAGGGAAAACTGCGAGCGGAGCGATGACAGGGCCACAGCCACGAGCAATTTTCTCCAAGATGCACTTAGGCATCTGCTTCAGATTAACATTGTTTAGCTTGAAATGAGCATTTGGGAGATATTTAAGCAGGTAAGTGGCTGCACCCAAGCATAAGGAAGAGGCACTGGAAAGCAGATGTGGGGACACTCGATGAGCTGGATGAAGTCAGTGCATTCAGCGGGATAAACACCAGAGCACCCTGTGGGACGCAGAGAGCAGAAGTGGCCCAGGTCAGCAGCACAGGGTAAAATCACTGCAATAAAATGCTGAGTAGTGAGAATTGTGAGAGTTTTGAAGAGCTGTAATAAAAAGGTTGGAAGTTGTTGGTCTTCTCCAGCTAGAAACTGTGAACCCCAGGCTTTATCACTTGGAAAGAAGAGTCCTTTGTTTTTATGGAGGGATAACAGAGCACATGACTTGTTCTCTGTAGTTAAGAGACATTTGCCAGCTCAGCCTGGCTGGGAAGGGATCATGAGCCAATGTGCTCAGCCCTTGCTTGCCTCAATGTTCTGCAATATCTGAGTTTATTTTTAAAGCCCTGTTTAAAAAGCCCAAATTAATAACTGCAACATTCAGCCTCAGATAATCTCCAAATACAACCAATAACGGTGCAGATGAATGAACCAGGGGAGAGGACAGCTTCAAAGGCTGAGTGGTAGACACATGCAAACACCTAATAAATATGACAAAAAACCCATTAGAGCAAGAGACTTGACCTTGAGGCCGAGGAAGCAGGAGGAAGCCACTCAGGTGGCTGAGGCAAAGGGGATGTCAAAGCAGGACAGGAGTTTCCTGAGGGCCAGCACTGAGCAGTGACAGAGGCAGGGAGCAGCAGAGCTCGTCCTCAAAGCCAAGGGCAGGTTTGTTCCTCTGGAATGTCCAGCCAGAAGCCATCACTCCTGTCAGCCAGCAGTGTGCAGACAGGTAAAGCCTCAATTTTTTTCCAAGCCAGAACTTCAGCCTGGTGAGCTCAACACAAGAGGATGGGTCAGGGCCCACAGGAAATCTCACAGAATGGTTTGGGTTGGAAGGGACCTTGAAGACCACCTTGTTTCAATACCCCTGCCATGGGAGGGGACAGCTTTCACTAGATTGAGTTTGCTCGGAGTCCCTTCAGTTTTCATCACCAACTCTCCCCCACCAGTGACACCCCCTGAATGCACCCTGTAAAACCCAAATCTACAAGCACACGTAGAGCCAGTGACTGCAGTGACAGTGAGCAGCTCCTGCACCATCCCTACTGCCAGTGTTCCAATTTCCCCAGCCCCAACCACAGGACATGGATGACAATCCCAGCCTGCTCTTTCCAGAGGCCAGAGCACAGGGATCTCACATACAAAGCCTGAAAGTTCAGGCTTTCCTCTCATTTCTTTAGGAGACTTAATGCCTCCAGCTCTAGGATTCCAGGATTTTAATGGGTTTAACTCTGTTTCCCCCTTTCCTGCTCTGCATCTAATACTTCAGCCCATAAATCTCTGCAAGCACACAGCACAAAAACAGATAAAGAAAGCTGTAGAGCCATAAAACATGTTGGAAAGGACCAACATAAAATCCACCCAATACAAGGTTTATAATCACGGGAAGAAGAGGCAAAGAAAGCCAGAATAAGCATTGCTGTCAAAGTTTAAGTAAGTCACAGAAAAGGTGCTGTATGATGGCTTAATTAAGCCACAATAGATCTTAATCAATGATAGATCACTCTGGAAAGTAATGGAAAGGTTTCAGAAGAGCAGATGAAAACAAGACAAGGCAAATCTGGGGTGTTTTCTGCAAATATGGAGCTGAGATTCCCCTCTCCTCAACTCCCACATCCTCTCCTCTACCAGGGATGAACATTTAGAAGGGGTGTGATGGACCCATCTCCTTTAAGGGGTTTGTAAATGCCCACCCCATTAACCATCCCCTGGTAGAGCCTGCTTGCAAAACCTCCCAGCGCATCGCCCTCGGCATCTGTGCAATTATGACACAATTAGCATGAATAACTATTCCACTCCATAGATTTAGTCCTTTTCCTCTGGGTAATTATGATCTTTCTTCCCCTCCCCAACACTCATTTCAAATCCTCGAGGGTAATATGCAGTCAGCTGATTTCACATTTATCTCGGTTCTATTTGTTTGACACATTTCAAGCGAGCTCCACAAAGCCAAAACCTCCTGCTCGTTAATAACATTCACATCACCTCCTCCTTAGCTTCTTTAACATGCTGCTTTTATTTGGTCTAATTGCAGCTCTCAGTGTGATTAATCACAACATTTTTGTGGGGAGCTGGGGAATTTGATATCCCTGTCCTCATATGGATCTGATCACAGTCGTGCTGAGAGTCCAGGCACGCTTCCTGCAGTCTCAGTGTAAAAGCTGAGTGTCAAAAAAACCCTCCCTGGCCACTACACACTGATTGCCAGGGCTGCCATATTCACCCAGGTCCCAAACGTGGATAAAAGATTGAAGGTGGGTAATGTGATCCTATCCCGGGAAATAAAGTTTTCACCCTACAAAAGTCTCCTTGCAGGTAGGCTCCCTTCTCAATTATTTACCAGACAGAGTCATAGAATCATTTAGGATGGAAAAGACCTTTAAGACTCTCAAGTCCAACAACAAAAAGCTAGCAGGGATGTTGAAAGTTCAAAGAATTAAAATTATACTCAGGAAGACCCTTAATTCAAGGGGCTGAGTCTCTTTGGAGAAAGACTGCAGAGCTGGTAAAAGGCAGATGGAGAACAAGCTCAGAATTCATCTGAGTTCATATTTCTTAATGCAGAAATATAAGCATCACCAAAACTCCTCAAACCCAAGTTTGATTCTTGAAATAGTTACAGCTTTGAATTTATTTTTTTTTCATTTTGCAGTACTACTGATGAAAAGTTTTTAAATCAGCAATCTTGGAATATCATCTTTTTCTTATAGAATTCAGTGGCAAACCTCCCATGGACCTTAAAGAAACATGAAGAGCATCAGTGTATGTTTCTGAAGCATCATCTGGAGGTCACACATTAATATTTGATGGTGACACAACCTTGTTTCCACTGTACTGCCAGGAGCAGCACAACTGTGGCTCCATTACAGGCTCCCTCTCCACTAGAGGCTCAATCTTTCCCAGTTAACCAGTCATGCAGTGCCTTATCCACTTCCCACCTTACAAATTCCTCTTCCTGCCCCAAAACCAGCTGGGGACCAGCCCAGGCTGTTTCCAGGAGTGAACTTTCCTTCCCTCTTTCCTCCCACCGAGGCAGCTCAGATGAAAATCACCCGGACACCAACAGCCTCTCCTTCCCACTGCTCTCCCAGGCTCCATATTCCCCACATCATTTGCTTTGTAAAGCCCTTTAATTAATCGGGAAAAGGCCCGCTGATTATCACCTACTCAGAAAACACCATTTGAAAGCAGGGAATTAACCACAGGCTCCAACTCTAACCCGGGGTTTCATCTTTTTCCCGATGATCTCCTACAAGTGCTATTCCCCTCTCGGTGCTGGAGCAGATGTTATCACTTGGACGCTGAAAGGCTGAGAAAGCCAAGAGCTGAGCACGGGATTGAGGATGCTGTGTGAAGGGACAGGACCTTTTGGCAAGAGGTGAAGCAGCTCGTGTACCCCCTGTCACACACGTGGAGGGGTTCTGGGGCAGCAAGGGAACGATTTCACAGCGAGGAGATGTGAATTCCCCCTGCACGGAGCTGCCCGGTCACCCACGAGCCATAAAACAGCCCTGCTCCAGCCAGCAGCCACTGACAGGGTGAGACCTGCACGACCTCGCCAGCAGAAGGTGATAAATGTGTGATAACAGGATGCGATGCTCCTAAAATCCTCCGCCTGAAATCTCCGGTTGTTTTCTGAGCATTTTTCACATCTGCAAGTCTCTTTAGCCCTGACAACAGGCTGCGCACAGAACTGGAGTGCCTGGGTGTAAGGTATTCACCCAGCCAAGGCCTCCCAAAAGAAAATGGGAATACAGGCTCTGAAAAGCTCCTCAGAGCAGCCCTGCCAAAACCAACACCTCACAATTTCTCACTTTTCTCAGCTCCTCTCTGTGCCGATGCCTTTTCCAGGTGCCCAGATCCCAAACTCCTCCCCACCCCCAGCCAGTGCTTTAACTGTGGCAAACAGCCCTGGGAAAGCATTGCTGCCCTGGGATCACATAATTTTGTTTGTGTTTGAATTCTTTAAGGAGAAATAGGCTTTCTTTCCCCCAATATTTTTAAAACCCCATCTAAGTCACCATTAGCATTCTAAAATACTGTTAAATTGCATTTGTACAGGTACACACTGTCATGCTCTGGGACCATTACTTGGGGAAATGCAAGCTTTATGGATTCTGTCTCACTCCTACCAAAATAAATTCTAAATATCTACAAATACAATAATTAACATTACCTGACTATGATGAATAAAGGGATCTGTAATTGTAATTTATTACCCAACCATACTCTCCCTCCAAGCTGCCCATTTAAATCTGCCAGGGGCAGCAGGAACCAGGCATCTCCTGTTGATGCAGGTGATCCAAAGGGGTTAAAGGAAGTTTTTGCATTCACACAGAGCACTGCAGGTCGGTGTCTGCACAAGCCTGTCTCACCATCCCCATCACTCACAGCAAAACACACGCTCAGAGAGGTGGAGGAGAATCAGCCAAGGCTGGGAGTTTTTTCCCTGCTGCAACGTTACGCTGCACACAGTCAGAAAATCTATCAAAGCACCCGCCCGAGCAGCCTGTTCCAGCTTTTAATGTGCTTAATATAGACTTCTGAGAAGTCTCTTCAGCTCAGACACAGCTAACTCGAGAGCTCAGCGTGAGCGTTACGCACAGACAGCTTTGGATCTCAGCAGTAGCACCGACCAGCACAGGGCCAGCTGCCAGGCAAGTCCCTGTCTGCCACCTCCCCAGAGGGCTCTGGCCCCAGAGGAGGGACATGCCTGCAGGTACACAGCATGTCCTGGCTCCTGGCACGCCACACTCCCCTTTCTGCTGATTTTTCCTCCTCTAATAACTCAGCCAAGCGCATTCTCTGTGAGTTGTGCCTGGAAAGGAACACAGAGGTGGCAGCAGGAGGGACAGCCCTTACAGCTCAGTGACGGCAGATTCGGCACCAGGTGAAGGCACCAGATTTGTGCTGCAGGCTGCTGTTCAAACAACCTAAACACATCCTAAGGAGACACCAGGAGCCATAAACACCAGGGCCAGAACAGACACAGATCACTGAGAGCATTTCCTTGTGGAAAAGCACAGACCACACACCAAATTTAGCCTTCTCCAGCTCAGCATGAAAAGAACCCAAACAAAACACCCAGCACCTCCTTCCTGAGCAGCAGCAACCAGCCCACAGGGCTTCTGGCAGGTTTGGGATGAGGAAGTCCATGAGCAGCATCTGTGTTTCTCGCTGATGGGGATGTGCAGCACACCCAGAATGACACCAGCATCAGATGAAGTCCCTTGTGAGAGGAAAGGATTCAGAGCAAGGTGGAATTGTGAAGGCAGCAGAGCACATAGGACTCTCTATGCTGGTTTTGCATTAATTCCATTTTGGTGAAGAGGGAAAGAATCAGCCACAGAAATGTTTCTCTGTGAGCACCACTGGGGTGGAAGCAGGCTGATATCACCTGTCCCAGCACCAGGGATCCACTAGAATCCACATCTGGGATTCTTGCAGTTCTGTGAAATACAGGGATGCAGATTGTGCTGGCTACAAGCAGAAAGAAGAGAAGGAGCTCCCGCAATTAAAGGACTGCCTAAACCAAACTTCAGAACTTTACCAAGCAGCAAAACCAGCGGCACTTTCACACCAGCCTGGCCCAGAGTTTTAACTGGAGCCCCGAGGGAGCTTGCATTGTTTGCTCCGTGCTGGCACACGTTCAGAACATCCATTCACCCTGACTCCCCTCCCTCCTCTGCTCTTCCTGGCGAGTTCAAAGGAAGTTGCATCTTCCCCGAGATCAGCCCTTTCTGTGCAGCTTCGTCTCTTATCAGTAGCCCATTTCCTCAAAACAAGAAAGGGACGATGGGGGGGAAGGAAAAAACCCATCAGCAAACTGCAATCTGGTTGTTCTCTGTTGTCCTTAAAATATTAACTAGACATTGACATACTGGAGTGCTTGCTGCACGGAACCTGCTGCGATTGGGGATAACCAGGACATTACACAGGGCTATGAATCAACTCAACTGCAGAGGCTTCAAGTCCTTTTGCTAGGCAGAAGTGAAATATGCTCCCTTACAACCAAGTGACCATTTCAGTATTTTTTCCAGTTATCTCCAGAACATTTATTAGATTGGGGGGGGTTATTTATGGACTCTGAAACGGTGCTGTTTCCCAGCGAAGCGTTTGTTATCTGTTTAATGTTCCTTTTGTTCTTCTGGACATTTGCATTTATTTATTGTGATTCATTGCTGCACAGGTATCAGGCTCCAAGCACCTACGGTTTTAAATGCATTCACAACACACACATCTTTGCCATTTTAAATACCTTTCCTCTAACAGCCTCTCTAGAGCCAGAATATCTCCATTCCCAGATGAAACCTGAGATCCCAGGATCAAAACTGCTTCCACGTGACAGGTAACAGCAACCTTCCAAAAGCACTTGTGCAGCCCTGTGCAAGTTACTTCATAGTTTGGCACATTTATGGGAAAGTCAGGGCTTGTTACAACTGATTTATTTAGTATAAAGCTTCATAAATAGGGCTTGTTTCCCCAGTATATATATATATATATAATTGGGATGTTATTTAGCCCCTAAATAGGCTCTGGCTAGCATGGAAATTTCACCTGTTCTTCCGCCCATTGTCAAAGTTAAAAATTTGCCCCTGTGCCTCCAAATGATTTGAATTTAGGACTGAAAGCAGAATATTTTTGCCTATAGCCAAACTCTCAGTTCCAGATGCAAGTTTTCCATGGACTGATTTGTTTAACACTGATGCAAAGCAAAGCCCAAGCTTTGCAGGCTGGGGTTCTGAACTGTCTGCAGGAGCAGGGCCTGAGCAAACAGAGAGCCCACTGTGCTCCTGCCAGAAACAAAAACGAGCGTGGAGCAAGTTGCCAAAGGAAACCAGGCATGAAGAGCGTCTCCACCCCAAAATACCAGATTTCAGCTTTTGCTGGGCTCAGATGAGTGTGTAATGTAACTCTGAGCGTTGGTCACCAAGCCTACAGGCTCAGAGCTTTCCTTGGAGCAGATGGGGTGGCTGTGTGTGCACTCCTGTGTTCAGAGTATCCAAAGACACTGCACTTCTAATAATGCATACTTTACATTTCATGGATACTTTTAATGCCTCTGTCAATTAGAAAAAAATGTGGAATCAAATAATACATGAGTCAAGGCAACATTTACTATATGGGATTTGCATGCTTTCATGGAATTTGGGTATAAACTCCGGGGACCTTTGAAATCAAAGTTCTTTTAATTAATTAATGCGACCAGTTGATTTAGAGCAGCCCTGTGAAACAGCTGGAAATTCAATATACCAGGATTCCTTTGAAGAGGTTGTTTTTTTTTTCCCTGACATGACTACCTGTGGTTCAACAGATGCTCATTTGAAACAAAAAAAACAACAACAACAATAAAAAAACCAAGCAGGAAAAGGAAGACACGAGAAGAGTATTTCTCCCTCAACCCAGATTCCAACAGCAGGAGAAAGACAACACCGGGACAAGAATTTCCAGGAAATTGGGATGTGCTGGAGGCTGCTGGAACAGCAGGAAGGACTCTGGGGCAGCCCCAGGGACGCAGGAGGGCTCCCTGAGGGATCACCCAGGGGAGGGACACACCAGGAGATCACCTGGAGCGATGGCAACACGAGGTAGAAAAGCAGCAGCAGCCTCTGCCTTGTGCTCGCATCTCCAAGGCGTTTTATCTACCGAGAATTCCACCTGGAAAACCACTAATAAAGCCAGCCGGGCTATTCCCCAGCAGGGGAATCAGAGCTAATCAGTGAAAGGTTCCCCTCCCTGCCCCTCTCAGGCTGCCAGCACAGGCAGGAGCTGCTCGCTGGGAGTTTTCTCTTTAACACCGGGTTGGGCTCTGAACAAAAAGCCGCAGCTGCTCTAATTTCTGTGTTAATGAGCTGAGGAGCCCCTGCCCTGCCTTCAGCCAGCGATGCCACCAGGAATTAACCACAGGCTCTCAGGCACGGAGGGAGCAGGACATCGCACATTAAACCTTGGTGGCCGCCATCCCGCTCCACAGACAGGACACATCTCCTGCTTTTCAGGCTCTCTGGAGAGCTTTTGCTATCAGCAGCAGCACACCAGGCACACAGCAGGGCAGCTGCTACAAACAAACCCACCCTCAGCTGCCACGATTCCGCCTCTGCCTTTGTTGACTCTCAAATTCTGCTTTTGAAGACAGCAAGGGAAGAAAACAAGAAGATGCAATCCTGGCTGCCACTCTTCAACCAGCCTTTTTTTTCCCCTGGTTTATCTCATTTCACATATGTAAAGAACTAAAGGCGAGACATCTCCAAAAGCAAACAGACACCAGAGCAGGCTGTATCCCCCCCAAACCAGGGGCCAGAACAGGCAGCAAGTTTTTAATCCATGCCTGAGGAAGGGAGGCTGGGGACCACTTCTGGCACTAAGGATCAGGGGGATCTGCTGAGCAGCTCTGCCACCATTGGTGATGGTTTTGGGATCAGTGCACAGCCCAAGTCAGGCTGAGAAAGCACTGCGGTGTAGGATTCAACTCTGTGGGATTTGGTTATAGGGGTAAAATGGAAACGAGAGATCTCTAAAGATGGGTTTAAAGCATGGGAGTTTATTGTGAAAGAGCGTGGGTGTCAGAGGCTGCTGGGCTGCAAGACACAACTCAGAGCAGGCCAGAGAAAGAGAGAGAAAGAGGCAAAAAGAGAGAGCAAAAAAGAGAGAGCGATTTGCCGTTTACAATACAATAAATCATCTTCTCTGTTGAATATTGTAATCTCTTTAACCAATCTGAGACAAGCTACAAACTCTACAACATTTGCATGCAACCTATAAGAATTATCATATTACCATACGGGGTTATATTTTAAACCTTAAAAAACTACTTTTGGGAATCTTCTTCCAGGCAGGCAGGGTTTGCTCTGCCCTTTGGCCCTGCCTGGGCAGAGGGCATTGTTCTATCAAGAAGGAGGATTCCCTTCAGTCAGCTCTGCCATTGTTTCTTAGTTACTCTTCAACTCAAACCTTGTCCTCATCTCAATTTCCATTCTACTTTCCATATTTCCAGCATCTTTTGCAAGGTAATCATATCTATAAGGCTTTCCTATTTCATCTTCCCCAATGCTGCTGGCCCTTCAGCACCTCCTGAGCAGGAATTTTACCACCATCTTTCTGACAAACCCACAGAATGGGCATAGAGTCCATAACTTGAAAAAGAGTTTTAAAAAAATCCCCCAGTTAAAAGAAGGTACCTGCTTATGAACCCACATAAAATAAGAACAGCTTTTACAATAGCTTGGGAGAGAAACCTGCGTGTGGGAGGGTGGGACTGAGGTTGTCAGAGGGTGCAGGTGGTGAAGGAAAGAGCCCGGAAATGAGCTGTTCTCCATGTTCAACATTCCTCCAATCATTTTCATATTAGCATATCTCTAAGTGCATGCAATTTTCACATCAAAGGGTAATTTTTTTTGGTATTTAAAAAAATAAAAACAATAAAAAACCCACTAGGATTGAAGTAGAGAATAATTTCTTTCCTGAAGTCTTTCAAGCAGCTCCTCTCTATGACATGACAGTAAAATTACAGAGGAGACAAGTGTTTAGAAAACTCTTCCCTGGAATTCAGATTATTCTTCAAGCACACAGTAAAAAAGATTCAGCCAAACTGCGACAGGAAACATAAAGAAGATCCTGGGAGCACCAAAGCTCCAATCTTACAATGCCTTCACTCAGGAGCAACCTGAATCCTCAGCCCATTGCTCAGGAGCTGAAAAAAAATCAGCATTTCTGAGCTTGGGGTGGGGAGGGAAAACTGGAGACGAATCTGAGCCCTTCTTGTCTCCCAGCAGTCCTTCCTAGCTGGTCCTTGAGCAAAAGCTGGGAGTAACTCTGTCCCTTTTCCTCTGCTCTTCCTTTGCTCTGCAGTCTATAAGGCTCTTTTACTCCTCTGGATCCAGTCAGGAGCAGCAAGGATGAGCACCAAGCGCTTCTCTCCAACCTCATTAGAGCCTTGCAGGGCCCCTTTTACTCTCCCCTGCCTCTTGCAGCAGCTCCAGGCTGGTCCTGGTGCTCTGTTCCAGCAATCTCAGGAACCAGGCTCGGGCAGGAGCTCTCCTTTAATGAGATTTTATTAAAAGACTCTATTACAAATAGCCACTTAAGCAAGTGAACCCTTGGAGCCTTCAGCCCATGATGTCAGTGCTGTGGCTGGATGTTTCCTGGGAGTACTAAACCTGATGCTAATATAGGGCTGTTCTATATGACAGCTATAAAACTGCTTAAGCGTCCCAGGCAGGAGGCCAGCAGGGCTTTTTGTGGCTATCAGGGCTTGGCTAAAGGTCCCCTGCAGCAAGGCAGGAGGAAACAGGGCCCTAGGCAGGGATTCAGCTTTCCCTCACCTCCTTTGCAAGGCTGGAAACCCCCCTGAGGCTGGAAAAATCCACAGGGCAGAGGCTCAGCAGCAAAGCCTTTACATCCGTCCCCAGATCTCCTGTGGCTGGAGAGATGATCCATCCCTGTGCCCTGCCTGTGGGGCCCCCGAGGCAGCTCTGCATCATCATCCTCATGGGACACACCACACACCTCTCCCCCGCTTCCCAAACACGGCCAACATCTGCAAGAACACCCAACATTTCTTTCAGCCCAGCAGGTTCATTGTCACACCCAGAGGCACCACTGCCACCAGCCTGGCTTTTCAGCCTGCCCTCACCGCAGAGCTGCCTTCCTGCCCTCTCCACACACTCCCTGTGCCCCCTGGCAGCGCCTGCCCGCAGCAAAGCCTCCTGTTTGCAGAATCACACCCCAGATACACCAGGAATGCCAGCAATGTTTGCCCAGGGTCACCGCTATTGAAACCGGCGCAGAGCTGACCCGACCCACCTGGCAGCTGGGGAGAGATAAGCACAGGGCACGATAGTACTCATTAATCACGTTTTAATCTGCGGTTTTCCACCAATAGGTGGCACCAGCAATTTTTGGATGTGTCTCAACATGGTACATCTGCTCCTTGCCACCAGGCACCCAGCCCATGGCAGGGCAGGGCTGATGGATGGAGCATCTATTGCCACGGCAGCACCCAGCCCTCTCTTTTTCCTGTTAAAACTCCTACAAGCCAGTGTTTTCTTCCCCAAACAAACTTATTTCCAGGAATAAACCTAACTTGGATGAGTCTTTCAGGGAATACGAGTCTGGAGGCTGCATGCAAATAGATCAGAAAGAATTGCTTGAAATGGAAGGGTAGACTAAGGCTCTGCAGGAGACACAGCAAGAACACAATTTAACACAGCAAACTCAAAACTTCTCATAACTGAAGCTGGCCACTCCTGGAAAAACATCTAAATCACAGTCTAACACATTTTAAATATATTGTATAAATATGTTACCTTGACTAGAGCATCCCACAGAGGAAAACATCACACCTCACACGTGCTCAAGACACAGTTGCTCCATCTCTGTACACACAACAAAGGAGAAGCAACCCCAGGGTCCAACCAAGCCTGTGACCAGCAAAACTTCATGGAAAACTTCCCAGAGCCAAGGCAAGAATGAAAATTGCCTGAGAAGCAAACTCCCATCAGCTGTGCCGTGCCACTACAGGTGCACAGCATCCAACCACTTCAGCTTACAACTCCACGCAGCTGAATTCAGCCGTATAAATTATTAAAGAGTCTGCAGAACATTACACAGTTCATGTAGTTAATGATTATAGTTCAGTGTCTAGGTCAGATATAATTAGATGTTACATTAAAATAGCTTCACAGAGCCATTTATTCTGATTTAATTACTTAAAATGATAATATAATGAGCAGTGCTTTCAAAGAAAAAAAGAAATCTTTTAATGAGCTCATTTTAAGTTAATATAAGGCAAATTAATCATTTAACAAAATGCACTGAAAAGACAAGTTCATATTTCAAAATATGTTGTGCCTTTGTCAAGAGGCCTTGTTTATTACCCTGCTGGCAAAGACACAAAAATGGGTGGCTCTTGAAACCACATCACACCCCACTGTACATCTGGAACGTCTTTAAACCATATTTTCTTCCTTCCCCAGATATACCTGCTATGCCAGAGCCCTTTGAAATACAACCTGAGCACCAGATTTATGACCATCAAACTGTGTCTTTATGCCAATGTGAAGCAGAGCGATAGCTGTGCAGAGCAGTCACCCGAGGAGGTGAGCTCCTGATGAAGGGTTAATCGTGCCTTGGTTCATTAATCATTCATTTGCTGGCTCAGAAAATTAGCTTTCACTTGTTTGTTTGCTCAAGGAGCGATAAGCCCATTCCCTCGCTGGTTCATCTGTTTTCTTCCCTTTGCATTGTTTTAGAGATTTTAATCCTTTCCAATTTTTGTAATCAGTCATTTTGGTCTTTTAGCAGGAGCGTTTCCAAGCGTGCAGCAATTACTGGAGGGGAAGCAGGGAGCTCTCTGCAGGGAAGGAGCAGGCTCTGGTTCATAACTCTGCCAGCTACCTCAGCCTCTTCTTGTCCCTCAGGGCCACCTCACACAGCCCCGAGCAGAGGTGTCCCCACCTCCAGAGCCAGCCCATCCCTCTGCAAACACCCCCTGCACTTCCACAGGCTTTTAAATAAACATTTATACAGGGGGTAGGAGCAAGGCAAGACGTGCTGAGTGGTTTGCAGGTCGTGTCCCACCGCTCACCTCTTCTGTCCTAACCTGGAGCCTCACTAAGCCAGCAAGGAAAACCTGGAGATGTTTGTGGAGGAGGCAAAGGGGGGGGGTCCTACACCCAGGCTGATTTTTATCTCACAACACAAACCTGCCTCAATAAAAGGTTTTCAAACAATTCCAGAGCATAACCTGCCAAACACGAGGTCTTCCAGCCCAGGCATCACTTGGATACCTCGGTGAGGGAGCAGAGACGTGACTGTCACACGGCAACTGCACTCCTCCCACCAGGAACATAAATAATTTGGGGCTACACGTTTCTCCCTCAGTGCATTGCCTCTGTTCCCAATTAGGCAGAGCCGACGGCTCTCAGCTGCTGCACTTCCCCAGCAGCAGATCCGGGAGGGTGCTATGACAACACTCTGGGTGCCATCCATCTCACAGGTGGCACCGGCAGCCTCCGAGTGCACCCTCCCGTGACCTCCCCGGCCCCACCCACCCAATTACAGAGGCTGCATCAGGGGTAAAGCCCTCCCTTTGGTTTTTGGGGGTTTTTTTTCCCCCCTTTTAAAATATTTTTTCACAGCCCAACCCACCCAGGTTCTCAGCAGCAAAGCCCCCCTGGCCAGTTGCCCACGTTTGCTCGTGGCAGTGGACCAAAGCAGGATGTGTGCAGCCCAGCATGGCCTCAAACTCCACTGGCTGCTGCTTCCCCTTTTCTGGTCTAAAACCTGGGTTTTGAAGAAAAACACATCTCTGAGCCGCGAGGCCCCAGCGTGAGGCTCGTGTCACACAGTCATTAATAAGGCTTTCCAGACAAATCTGACTGGAGAGATAATAAGCTTAAACAATTAGAAAAATTAAAAAAAATTTTTAAAAAATCTGTGATGGAGTATTTTCTCGTCCTATTCACTGTAATTATTTTCTAAATGTAGATCATTATATACGATGCAGGCAGCAGCGTTCCAGAGCTAATCAGGCCATATGTTTCCACATTTTGAAAAGAAAACTAATTAAAAAGAAATGAAAAATGAAAAAGGAAAAAGAAAGAGAGGGTTTGTGAAGAGGACTGGTAGGTTTGGGTCGGAGAGGAGCAGTGAAGGAATCTTTCAGGAATGTATACATTCACCCTGCTCAGCTCTGCGTTTTGTTTTCAGAATTGTTTCTGGCAGAAACCTAAAGAAAAATATGAACCAGATGTACAAGGAAATAGTTTCTTCATCAGAATGAGAAGAATAGCTCTCTGTCTGCCAGCAGACTTGGAGCCTTTACATTTTAGCAAGGTGATGTTAAAAATGCCCTTCAGTGATGGGTTCTCCTCCAGCAGCTCCAGGGGCAAATAGAGCATCCCTGGGAAGGGGGACGCTCCAGGAGAGCATCTGCAACTCCCCAGGACAGCACCTGCCCCTCCCAGGTGCGCCCAGGTCTGGGATGGGTGGCAGGGCAGCTGCTGCTCCTGTGTTTGGGTTTTTCCAGCTGCTCCCAAGGATTTACCATGCCAGGGGCTCAAGCCAATCCTCGTGGCACTGGGGGCTGCGCAGATCCCAGATTTCTGTAAGGGTTTAGGGACTGACCAGCTGAAGTGGGGAAGAGAAGGTTTGAAAGTCTCATCCAAGAGCAGCCCTTGGCAAAGGGAGGTGGGAAGAGCCCAGGAGCACCTTGTCTGTCCCTTGGCTGAAGGGATGGGGATCCAACTGATTCCTCTTTCATTGCCCCTCTCTTTCATTTGCCAGGGAAAGAAAATCCTCTCCAGCTCCTCATTTCTCCTCTGCTCCGAGGCAGCAGCACAGGACCTGGGCTGGCCCTGCAGGGTGAATCCTCCATGGCCACCTCCCCTGGGCATTTGCACCACGTTTGGTGAAACATGAGCAGCATCTCTGCTGAC
>JAHLSL010000043.1:3427923-3501446 GCA_025920805.1 Petroica traversi | reverse complement strand
CATCCCGCATCCCGCACCCCGCATCCCGCATCCCGCACCCCGCATCCCGCACACCGCATCCCTCACCCCGCATCCTGCGTGCGGCACCCCGCATCCCGCATCCCGCACCCCGCACCCCGCACCCCGCATCCTGCACCCCGCATCCTGCACACCGCATCCCTCACCCCGCATTCCGAATCCCGAATCCCGAATCCCGCATCCCCCACCATGCATCCCGCACCCCGCACCCCGCATCCCGCATCCTGAATCCTGAATCCTGCACTCCGCACCCTGCACTCCGCATCCCGCACCCTGCACTCCGCACCCCGCACCCCGAATCCCGCATCCCGAATCCCGCACCCCGCACCCCGCATCCTGAGTCCCACATCTCGCATCCTGCATCCTGAATCCCGCATCCCTGCCGGGGCACTCGGCAGCCCCCGGGGCCGATCCGCAGCGGGATCGGGAGGGGAATGGAGCAGCGCGGGGGGCGCAGGGACAGAGCTGCCCGTGCCACGCTCCCCGCTGGGCACAGCCCGCTGCGAGGCGCCCTCGCTGACAAGTGATTGACTCGGCCATTGTGGTCCTGCCTGATCGCACAAACAAACACGCTCCGAATGAAAATCTCGGCTTTCTAATCCCGAAGATGCTTCCTGAGGGAAAACGTGGTTGGTTCCTCAAAGGGGGGGGGCATGGGACGAGTTATTCGGGGAGGTTGGGGCAAAACGAGGAGCAGGGCAGGGATGCTTTTTTCTCCCACACGGTTTCAGCCTGCCTCGCTCCTTCCTCAGCTGGTACTTTAAGAAAAAAGTAATGCAACACACACCCGGAATGGGAAAGGAAGGAGAATTGGCAGGAACCAGCACGTCTGCACTTGTTTTAGATTTTTATATTTATTAAAATGCTCTGGAAGCCTCTTGCATTCCAGCAGCCTTTGGAACAGCGCTGAAATAAGTTACATACTGGGGAATGCTTGATTTCCAGCAGCTCCAGACAAACAGCTCTCCTGGAGGATGGGCACAGGAGTGACTTGTCCATGCTCAACCCCGTCTGTGAAACGTGCAGAGCCTCCAGTCTGAGCCTCCTGGCAGAGGCAGGAGGCAGCAGCAAATTGGCCTCAAGTCTAACCAGGAGGGTGCCTGGATTGAAGTGTTTACAGAAACATCCAGCACCTCCAGTAGCTCTGACAGCCTCCAGCAAACAGCTGATCTAAGAGGGATCATAAAGAAAATAATTAAATACTGAAATGCCACTAAATAGACAAGAGATGGAGACAGCTGGCAGTGCCCTGACCCTCTCTGCTGGTGCCAAGAAATAGCAGACCACAGCAAACACTGGTGAAGAAAGCAAATGCTGCCCAGACAGCCCAGTTTTGTGGGGAAAAAAAAAAAAAAACAAAAACAAAAAAAGAGAAGCATAACCAGCCTCCAAATCTGCCTGTGAGCCCCTGAGCAGGACACCAGGGAGGCACAGGAGAAATGTTCCATAGCTCAGGAGCTAAATCACTGCCCAGTGAGTGTTTATCTCTGGTAGCTCCTTCCCCACGGTGATGCTCATCCTCCCTGCCAGGGCTGCTCCCTTCACCCCCCTGAGCACCAGAGCCTCACACCTCCAAAATATGGGGATGTTTTTGCCTGCAGAAGCTTGGAAAGCACCCAGCTCACGGATTGCTGCTGGCTGGAGAGGGCAGAGCCAAGGCTGGCACAGGGGCTCGGGCTGAGGGCACTGCCAGCAGCAGCACAAGGGGCTGGGACTGCACAGATCTTCTCACTGCTGCCAAACAGGATCAGGGGGGTGAGGAAATCAGCTCGGGATCAAAGGAAAGTGCTGATGTGAAACCCACTGGGAAAGTGACCCCTCCCCTCCAAAAAAAATGTTATTTTGGAGGAAATCCTAAGTGGATCCAAGAGGAGGAGGGAAGGCATGAGTAAGGGAAAGGATAGAAAAGAGAAGAAACTCCCCTGGGCAGCTGAGAAGGAGAGAATGGAGAGAGGGTGAAGCCTCTGCAAATATTGGATGAAAAAATATCATTTTGTACAGACTGGGGGTAAGACTGTCCTCACCTGAGCCATACAGGTCCTCAAGACTCCCTGATTTGCCACAGCCACATTTTAAAATCTGGAATTCCACCTGGAATGCAAATCCAATGCTGATTTTAAAAGTACATGGCAGCTTTGAGGACACAAGAGCAAACAAAAGCCCTGGTTGCTGATACAAGAGAAAATGCACCTTTTGCCTCTCATTTTGGGGAGAAAACACAGATCTGCATGTCCAGATAACTGAATCCCTTAAATACACACAGCCGGTTTATACACACCCTGCAGACTGACAAAACTCACTGTGAATATCTTGAAGTGTCATAAAATATAGGAAGTATGTACCTGATAACCACGTCCTACAACGAGGACATCCTACAATACAGACATCCTTTATCCCCCTGCAATTACCTTCACGCAGCTCCCTCTTATTCAGCAGCTCTGTGGTCTCCAGACTTTGGAGATTTACCTCTTTACATTTACTTTTTTTTGTCCTTTTTTTTTTTCAGGTATGAATATTACAGCTTCTGAGATAAAAAGAGGCTGGGAAGAAAGAGAGCCCTTTACCTGTGAGGAATGAACAAGAGGAATAGGAGGACACAAAAAACCCCAGAGTTTCCCCACATACTTTCTTTGCATCCTTTGTGCTCCCCAAGCTGCAACAGAAGTGATAAATCACAAAATCCTGGTCCAGAACACAGTCCCACAAGGCATCAAAATAAGTCTGTGGTGCTCATGGACCAAACAAATTAAAAGAATCCAGCAATGACTTAGAATTTATTGTTGGTTTCCAGAATAGACCCAAATCTGCTGTTAAAAAATGAAGGGGAGGCCTGGAAGAGGCAATAATTCGCCCAGTTTAGTGGAGAAGGAATCTAACCCAGCTTCCTCCTGCTGCCAATAATTAGAAGGACTTGTGAGGCCTGAGGGGGTATTAGGTTGTTTACAATTTGGCCTTCACCAGATAAATTAAGGTCTATCTAAAGCCAGCAGAGATTTCCCAGGAGGGTTTTGCCTCCTGCAGGGCAGGTTCTCTGTGCTGTCCATGGCAGCAGGAGTGCCCCTTGGACTGAGACAGAAAATGGCTTTAAAAGGATAAAAAAATGGAAAACAGGCTGAATTAGCTCAAGAAAAAGATCAATATCTGTACTCAGCACCTGTAGCTCATACCAAAGCTGTGCCTGCAGAAAAAGAGGGAGACTGGGTGTGTGGAATGGGAACCTCACTGGGGATGGAATAATAACAGTGCCTGCAGCCAGCTAACAGCCTTTCTGGGAAAGAGGCAGAGGTGAAAACTGTTTTAATTCTTTCCTCTCAGTTCTGGGGCTTTGTGCTGTTTTGTCCTGAATGACACAATGTGGGACTTTGATCAGACGGGCCCTAGGTGAGCTCTTCCCCAGAGATGACCATTAATGCCATCTGAAGGGCTGCCCAAAAGGGCTCCTCTGGAAAAGCTCTTTTCCAGCTAACCTCTCCTCCAATTTAGTACTTTACATCTGAAATTTTGAAGCCAATTTTCTTTTTACTGGTGCTTTAATGAAAGGAGCAAATTATTTATAATGGCAGTTGCTACTCTGGGAAGAGGCAAGTGAAGCTCTCAGGACTTCTGCCCTAGACCTCATGTCACTTTTCATTTTTGCTCTGTTTGAGAGACACATTTTTTACTCCAGCAGCTGATTTATTCCACACAAATTAGCACAAAGCCTTGTGACAGAATGGAGGCTGGGCGGTCACCTTGGTGAGCAGGAGGGCCCCACAAATGGCCCTGGAGAGCAATGGCCCCATCCCAGTGGGTTTGGCCCTTTCTCACACAGCCCTGCTGCAATTCTGCCTCGTTCCCTGGTCCTGCTCCATCCTACATCCAACACCAGCGAGTTCCTCTGCAGCTCTGGCCCCCAGACTGATCAAAATATCTCGTTTAATCCATTAGCAGCTTCTAAAACAAAGGCATTTGGGGGCATGAGCAGCTGAGAGCAGGACAGCACGCATTGCCCCTGCCTGGGGAGGTGATGAATTCTCCTGGCTTCACCCCAGGGAAGTGCCTGAGCCTCTGGAGGGGAATGGTGAGCCCACAGACATTCCAGCTGCTGTGAAAAGTTGGGTTATTATTTTAATTAGCTCTGTCCAAGCACTGTCTGGGTCCTGAGCAGGCATTTTCTCTCTCAATCATCACAGGCAGCAGCACAAGGCCCCTGGCAAAAAAAATGGACAGTAAAGGAACCCAAACCCATAACCTCTTAAACTCCTGACTTTCATAACAATCTGTTTATTTTATTAGCTGAGAACTGACAGTGGGGTGAATGTTGTTTGAGTCAACTTACATACATAGGTGAAAAAATCCCCAGTGACTTAGGAAAGGGGTCTGGGAAGGGAGAGGCAGGGAGGTGGGAAACGACTTATTGCTTTGCAATAAAGCTTTTAAAGAAAAGAGAAAGGGGTGGGGAGAGAAGGAAAGAAAAGAGCAGCAGGAGGCCATCTAACAAAGCAGATTCTGCCCAAATTGCCAGCGAGAGGCCCACAAATCAGTGGGGGCTCACGATGGGGGAAAAATCTCCAGCGGCCCTGAGGATATTGTGAGGTGAAGAAAGTGCTTTGCGAAGTGGGAACAGCCTGCCCTGTCACTGGGGTCCTTTCTTTGTTTTCCCAGCCCTGCAAATCACTATCTGGATGGTGTTTTGCAAATGGTGGGGTGGGCAGCTCCGTGTATCCAGTGTCCTGCAGCATCTGCATCCTCCTTTTTCCCCGAAATAATTTCAGGGCAGCTGCACTCACTCACAGTTGCCCTCCACGGATTTCCCTTTGGGCCAGAGGATACCAAACAAATCTTCGTGGCAGGGACAATATCTTCTCTGAATGTCACGTCCTTATTAGTAAAAAGCCAAAATGCTTCCTGAAAAATGCCACCAGTTGCTCCTTGCTCAGTGCAAGCCAGGGGGATGCTCCAAAGCTCATGCTGCATCCTCTGTGCGTGAGAGAGCTCACACTGCTCTGACACACCTGTGTTAGAAATACAACGTGTCACTTTTTGGAGCAGTGCCTCGCTTTACCAGTCAGTGAAATGGGCAGTAAATCTGCCCCGTTTTTGCTGGGGTGGGTGAAAACCCCTGTGAGTCCACACCGGGTCTTTGGGATCTGTCGAAGCCACAAAAGAGCCCCCAGGCAGCTCCAGCCTTTGCAGGACAACGCTGGAGGGGACACTTTGAAGTCACGTCCTTTCTTCTCTTTCAGGGAGCGATTTATTGAGGCACTTGCTGCCACGAGATTGATGGACAAAAGGGCTGGATCAGCTACTGTATAGGCAGGGGAGAAAGCCTGGATCCATCAAGGTCAGGGGCAAAATTCCCGTTGACTTCAATGAGGGTGGGAATTCCTCCCTGCTCTCTGCTTCGCTGGGTGCACTTTCACATGGAAAGCTTGTGTCACAGCCAGGCAGATGTTAAATTCAGCTTTTCCTTCAGCACACACACCACAGGGGCCCGCTGGACAAGGCTCTTCAAAGACTCCAGGCAGAGTCTGCACACACGTGTGCACACACAAACACACGCCCTTTCCCAAGGGGTCTGACATCCTGCAGAGCTGCAGGAAAACACAGCTTGTGAAAAAGGAAAGCAGCAAACATTTCCTCAGGCTAGGGCAGCAGTGAGCTCCTTCCTGCCAGTGAGCTCTGTGGGTTTTATATGTTGGTTTACTCTGGTGATTAATAAAACTTCGGGTATTTGATGGGATTGATCAACCTCTCTGTCCAGGAGAGCACACAGGAGAGAACAGCAGCATCCTCACTTGCACAGCTGCTGCTCAGGTTGGTGCAAGCACTGAGCACACACTGCTGAAGGACAGTCACCCTCGTGTTTGATGTCATTGAGAAGAGATATTGAGATACCAGTGAAGCTAAACCAGGTGAGGTCTGAAGTTGCTGCTCTGGACTCCTTCAGCTGGACAGTGCCTGCCACCCAGCCCTGGGGGCATCCCCACTCCAGGACCAAGCAGAAAATCCCAGGTTCACAGAGACTTTGCTGGAGAAATACCTTCTCAAACCACTCTCTGCCTGCACTTTTTTATTGGCCGTGTGGTGTCCAGCTACAGGCATTCATCAGCCCCACTCTTATCTGCATCCTGGCCTGGGCTTAGTAGGCATTTTTAAGATGGCACTGGAAGAAACATCTCCCACATGTGCTTCAGCATCATCGTGGGTCAGGAGCTCAAGGTCCAATGCAATTCCTCCCTCCCCCATGCTTTTCGTGCATTTTGCCAAGAAAGGGGTTCTGGGCTTCAATTCTCCCTCACAAACACTTCTTTATGAGCTAATGTTAATGCTCAGGAGAGATGCAGTCAGACAGCAGGGGAAAGTGGAATTTTCTGCTTCCAGAGGAGGTAGCAGGTTCCCAGCAGCAGGGCTGCTCACGGGATGGGGGACACAGAAAAACCTCTCGGACATATGGGTAGGGCAGGGAGCACTTTTTTCTCTCTCTGTCCCACTAAGGCTGTGATGGAAGGAGGCAACTCCACCATTCCCACTATCTGGGCCATCCTGCATGGATAGAAACCTCATGTCCAGCTCTTGCAGGGCAGCTGCCAGGGCAGCTTCAGTGCATGGAATTTCCTTGAGGGTGGGGTGGAAATTTTCTTGAAGGGGAAGGCAAGAAGTCAATGGAGAAGGAATCTGTCAGGTTTGAAAGGCACACAGGACTTCCAGGACCTCTCAAGCTGGACCCTGCTGCAGTCCATTTATCTGGTGATGTTGCAAGGCATCCTTGGCACTCCAGGAAGACACCAAGCTCTTCCTCCTGGCAGCAAAGCCCATCCCAGAGGCTGGAGAGACTTTGAAAATTAATTTGCAGGCATTGAAGTCTCTGAGCATCTCTAGCAGGGCTAAATCTAATGAAAGGGCTGGGCAAGACTCACAGGCTGTGGCTTTCCAGATTTTCATCAAATGCACAGCCTGTAAAAGGGAAAGCTCTGGGCAGACAGTCTTGCTAGGCCTGGAGTAAAGCACACCCCAGCCAGATTTGGGTTCAAATTGCATTTTCTAATGTACCACCAGAGATCTTGGCTCTGTTGTTACTGTGCAAAAGGATTTGTAATGGAGTGGAGATTTAATCTATTATTGATTATAGCATTATTAAAAAAATAAAAATAAACTCATTCTCTTTAAGGGACAAAGTAATATATTTTTAAAAACCCTGAAGTTTCATAGTAACTCTAAAAAGTCTTTAGTGCTCTTCCCTTTCCCCAATACAAATCTTATTACCAGAGACAAAATTTTTGCTGTTTTATATCTCACAGTTTTATCCTGTAGCTGTCCACTCCAGCCCCAGCATCACCTATTTTATCTCCCCTTGTCACTTGCCAGCATTCCCCTCCCCTTGCATCTGCCTGGGCCACATCTTTCTGCTCCTCCAGGATATTCCAACTTCAGTCACCACCTGGGGCTCCTTTTACTCCATTTTCCATCCAAAAAAAACCCCCAACCTGAAACATACATGTGTAGAGAAATAATTTTTTTACTTTGGCTATGAACCATCAGATAAAACCCTCTGGTTTGGAGACATTTAAAATCCTCTGGGGAAATGATTTTATGTCCCATAACTTGGTGTTGCATGACATGGTTTAGTGCTCTGGAGCCATGAAAAGGTGAGGACAAGAGGTTGGAATACCAAACCAAGCCAGCTCTGATGCAGTTTTGGAGGCAGGGAGAGGGATGAAAAGGCCAGAGAGAATCTGCACACAGAAGAAGGTGGAAAGAAGCAGCTCAGAGGCTGCTCCAAACCAGGTGCCAGAGCCCTGGTGTGGACAAGGGTCAGGTCTACCTGGCCATGCAGGGCCAGGGATGCTCAGCCAGCTCAGCCCTGTGCTCTCCCTCCATGTTATGGAATGAATTTTCACAAGAAACCCAATATTAAACCCATTTTAATATTGGTTTTGGGTAAGATGTGTTTATTGGGGTTCTCATCATAAAAAGATACACAGGGTACATAACACAATCAAGCCAACAGTGCTGGAACCTTAACTTTTGGTCTCCTTTGTATTTTCTTGTAACTGCAAATCTAAGTCTACTTAAAAAACCCTAAGAGCTGCTCTAAGAGAGGTTTTATTTTGCATCTTGTACAATTAAGCCTCTCAACAGTGGTTTGGGAGAAGGCTACATTGGAGATCAAAGTCATGCAGCTACATTTGCCCTCATCAGCTGAGGACCACGAACAAAACTATGCAGATCACAGAAACCTCATTTAAGGTGAAAAGTCCTGTTAGCCAGAATCTGTAGATTCTTAACAGATGTTGTGCTGCATTCAGCAGCTCCATGCTATGGCATCTATTGTGGAAGAACAGTATTTAGTCACGAAGCATTTCTTTCATAGCACATTAAGATCCTTGAACGCCCAGGGGGAAAAAAATTAATTATTTAATTTATAATACATTTAAAAGCAACCTTGGACCTGGAGCTGTTAAGACTGGGCTTGTCACAAAAGATTCTAACTACAGGGCTGTCAAACACCTTCCTGCTTCCCTGTGGGCTGAGAAACCCTGAGTCCTGGCTGGGGAAGCCAGAATGGGAATGCTGTGAGTCACAGCAATAACATCACCTCCCTCTGGCCACACAGCCAGAGCCAGAGCAGGGCCAGGCAGGAATTCAGGCTGCTGCTCGTGGATCCCCGTGTGCCAGCTGGGACTGAGCTCTGCAGCTCCTGCAAATGCTGGAGAGGAGCACCAGAGATACCCGTGATTTCAAAAAAGGTTTAAAGATGTTGATAAAAAAAAAAAAAACCCACAATAATTTAATTGAGTAGATTTCTGGCCGGTTGTAAGAAGGGACAAGTTTCAGCCATTCTGTCAGCTGGAGAAAAGTTAAAATACGTCAGAATGAGTTTTTTTTTGTGATGGGGTTGTGCTTTCCCAGTCACTGCAGACAACACAGAGCCTTTAGAAATGAAGAAACTCCCAAATGCTGCAGAAGGAGGAACACTCCAGAGAAGCACATCCTTAGCTCTGAACCAGGGCTGGGCATCCCTGGAATCCTTCCCGAGGGATGCACAGGCAGCAGCAGTGCCTGTGCCATCCATCAGGGGCTGCCTCCTCGCTCCTTCCCTCTTGTCCTGTGTGGTCCAGCCCTTCAGGTGGAGCCTGGACTTTCCCCCAGCAGAATTCCCAAGGCTCCCTCTCTGCAGAGCTCTGCTCCATCCTGAGGACCAGCTCTGACTCACTCCATGCTCCGTGGCCGATAAGCAGCACTCAGTTTTAAGATCTCATAAATCACAGTGTCAGGCAGCTTTTATGGTCTAATTGAGCCTGGAGTCCTTCAATAATGAGCCCTTGAGGAGTGGGGGCAAAAAAAAAAAAAAATTTCCCAAATCCAAGCTCTGAGGGGGTTTTTACCCTTGCCAAAGCCTTCTGCCTCCAAGGCACTCTGTGCTGAGCACACCCGGCAGAGCAGCCACCCCAGGCAGCAGTGATGAAGTGTCAGGTAAGTGTGTCAGGTGACTGCCTGCAGAGGGAACAATGCTCACCACAGCGAGAGGAAAAGTCACCCAAAGGCCAGAGAGATAAAGCAAATCCTGCTCTGGATGTCTTCTCAGGCTCGGGTTTGTAGGAATGAAGCACTGCAGCCTGTTAACTCCCCAAAGCCTGGAGAGGGATGGGATCTTATCCCTCGGCAGAAAAGGGGCTTTACAAGAGGCAGATTACAGAAATATCTGCTGAGAGGTTGAAGCTCAGCCTTGAGAAGTGGTTGAACTGATCAAACTCCGGGACATCTCTGCCACTCTCCGTTCTGGTGTGATCCTAGTAGGGGGAAAAAAATTCCTATTTTCACCTGACTGTGCTCACTGTAACCACAAAGCCGTTCCCAATGACCCTGAAGCAAAGAGCTCAGACTGCCCACCCTGTGCCTGGGTGAATCAGACAGGAGGGATTTGTAACAACCAGGGTGCCTCAACCTCTTCACCTTCTCTTACAGCCAGACCCAGCTTCATCACAGTTACCCAGGAAATTACCTTGCTCCCAGAAATGCTCATTAAGCACTTTATTTAGATAAGGAATATTGAACTCCATCCACTTTTATGGACTTTAAATCAGTTCTGGTAGTTCTGTACACTTTTTAAGCATAATTAACTTCCATTTTAAAATCACAGACACTGAAGCTCAACAATTCATAGCTGATTGACAGCTACAACAAAATCCAGCAGCAATAACCTCGCAGCACCTTCCAAAGAGATCTCAGAAGATTCTCACCTTGGCAAGGACAGATCCTGGAGCAGAGACCACAGCCCTGGATAATCCTGAATTTCTTGCACAGATCAAACTCAAGGACCCCTTCTAAGGCCCTGCAAGAACTTAGAGGAAAAAAAAAGGTGGGGGAAGAAGACAAGGTGTATGAACAGAGCAATTGTTTGCAAGCAAGCAATCAGAGGTGTTAGGTTTAAAAATGAACCACACCTTTTAATGCTCAATCGGTCAATTGTTAACATTTGCTTGAAGCATTCTGTTAATTAGCCCATGAATGGCTTCTTTCATCGTCTGTAATAAAGGATTTCTCAATTTCAGCATCTTAATTATTTGCCTTCATATTGAATCATCTCAGTGCAAAAAGAATTTTTTTTCATAAGGAGCAAGTTTTTCTCTCTTTCCCCCCATGCCTGCAACGTGTAGGGTTTTTTTGTCATTAATTGTTGCTTGTCCAAGAGTGAGCACTTAATAGAACAGCACCGGGATTTTTAGACATGAATTCAGGAAATTCAGATTTATGGGGACACTGGTATGCAAACGTGGATATACCAAGAAGGAAAGGACCTTTTCCTGTCTTGTGCATACATGTTTGGAGGTAAATTTCTTTAATGTTTGAGCATTTTCCTGTGAAAATCAGCAGCATTCCTGCAGGTGGAAAAGCCTGCTGCAGAGATGTGCTCAGACTGAGCAGCCCAGAAAGCAAAGACACAGAAATATGGACGAGTTGGGAAATGCCACTTGTACCCTGATCATCCTTTCCTTGCCATCAGCTCAGCACCAGAAGGCAACACAAACATTCAGGCTCTGCAATTAAATCTCTCTCTTAATTCGTCTCCTCCTGGGGAAATGCTTCACCAGCTGCTCACAGCTGTGCCAGAGCTCCAGGGCTGAGCCAGGCTCCTGCCAGCACCTCGGGATGCTTTGCACTGCCTTGTGCTGGGTGCCCAAAAATCAGATTCTTCCACGGGCTTTGGTGAAGTCAATGTGCAAGGGAAGCCTCTGCTCAGACCTCTCCAAAGCCACCAAACTGAGGCTGGGAAGGAAAGCTCAGGCCAACAGATCAGCCCCCATTCCAGGGAAAGCATCCTCAGAACTGCACATCGAGGAGCAGCAACATCAATGTCCCTTCTGAGACACATTCAAGGCTGGCCTTGGGCCCAGGGATTTTGCAATTCACTTCTGTTCTGCCTTGAAATATGTTCCCTCAATAGATATTTATGTTGTTCTTTCATTCCAGCCTAGGTACAATCCACAAGGAACACATCCCTCTCTCTCCTTCCTACCATCCCTCCTCCTTCCTGCCCGCTCAGCCCGCACATTACTCAGAGCCCTGGGTAAAGCTCTTTTCCATGCTAAATATGCATCCAACCACTTAATGAGCTTTGGCCAGCTCGCCAGGAGTTTTGACAGGCCTGTTGAACCGATGCCAAGCAGAGATGAATGTTTGGCTTGGACCAGCACAATGCTCTGTTTGTCTCATTGTTGCATTGGAAGTGTTAGCAAACTAATGTGACAGGATGGAGACGCACACAACTGAAAAATGACTGAAAATGTAATTCCGTGTCAGCACTGACTCCTGAAGGATTATTTGTCTCCGGTGACTTTCAGGGAACTTTTCTTTACAGGCTCAGGATAAAGACAGGTCTGTGTGCCGGGGGAAAGCGATCAATTAGTTTTAACCCAGATGTAAGGAGCTGCCCTCTGCTCTTGCTTCCTAAGATTTACTGTAACTCAACCAGGCACTCCACCACAATTATTTTTTTTACTTTTTTTTACTTTTTTTTACTTTTTTTTCTCTCCAAAAAAAACCCCATGTGTTTGTCTGCTTGCACAGCCCTGTAAGAGCCTGGGCTCTGCTCTGCTCCTGTGTGGGGAGAGGCTCTTGCAAAGCCCATAACAGGGACCCTCCAGGTCCACAGTTCAGGAGAAGTTCCTGGATGAGAGAAGATTTTGTTAAACCCCAACCAGAACCATCCCTTCAAGAGCAGAGCTAAGGACCATTCACCACAGACCATGACAGAATTAGGCAGAGTGTAATGAGTGAAGAATGATCCATATCTTTCATTTTCTGGCATTTTACTGCACGGAGAAACCCGTGGAGCTGGAGGCCACCTAAACCATTGTGTCCTTTTGAGATCTGGCTCCTTACTCCTTCTTCTGGAGCCCTTTTGCTCATTTGTTAGTTTTGGAGCTGATCCTCATTCTTGTCTCTGCAGCACCATTTCCCCCTTTACATCAGGTGAAGGATTTAATCTTTAAAAAAACAGAGTTACAGTCAGTCTCATGTTATTCATTCCCATTGGGAAAGCAGGATCACCCAGGAGGTATTTCCCAGTATTTTTCCTCTCCAGCCAGGGATATCCTAAGCAGCTGTGGTGCAGTGAGAGACATCCCAGACCATGGCAGGGGCTTGGCTCCAGATGATCTTTAGGATCCCTTCCAGCCCCAACCATTTCATGATCCTGATAAACACAAAATACTGGTTTTGAGTCTTAAAACCTTTATAAATCCAGACCATCACTGTAGATGGCATTGTTCATGTGCCATAAAGGTGGCTACCACCCCCAGAATTATGAACTGTCCATGTACCCACCCACCTAAAGAAATACACAGCTTCACTGGGCATTTTATAGTTTGTTTCTTTCACTTTTATAGCCAGCATTGCACTGATAAATATAGCTGTTTAACCAAAGTCACTGTTTTGGAGGCAGAAAAGAGATAAACCACGAACATTTATTTGGATTCCTGCTGCAATAGTGTAAATACTAAAGTTCATTATAAAAATAATGCAAAATAGTCTTCTTAGTGTTATGCTGGCTTTGCAAATCCTTTTAATTATATCTATATTTCCAACTGCTTGGATGTCAGGAAGGGATGAGCTGGTGCTAAACATGTCCAGTTTGCTGGGGTTTCATTCAGCTCTTTGTATCTCTGAAGGATTTTTCAAATCCTTGGGTCTTCTTATCTTGTCAGGGGCTATTATTTTTTTATTCCCATGACAGTTTACTAGAAACAGAAAGCATAAATTTCTGTTTTACTCCCAGGAAAATTGCTAGGATCCCTGTCTGAAGCTCTCAAAGGGCCTGGCAGGGTTGCCAGGTTGCAATTTGGAGAATTCCATGTGCAGATGCTCTTTGGGGACAATTACTTGGTCACCACAAAGGAGATCCCAGGGAAGGACTCCAAAGGTGGGAAAGGATTTCATGAAAACTCCCTTTTCCATTCTGTAAACCCTTGTCCACTTCTGTGGGCCTTTTCCATGCTCCTCTAATGAAAGCTGTTTCCCAGGAGCCGTGTGCTGCTGCTGGAGCTTTGGAGCTTGGGAAAGAGTTCTATTGCATGAAAAGGATAGTGATGGAAAGTTTTAACAGCACTGGTTGTTTAGCTTTTCTTCCCTTTTTCAAAATGAAACACTTTTAAAGTCAAACTATTTTTTTTCCCCACTGGCTGCTTTGTGAGCACGTTTTTTCACCTGGTTCCAATCTAGACTTGCTACACAGAGAGTGAGAGCATCCAGCACACTTCCAGCACAGCAGGGCTCACTTTTCCCAAATTCCCCACCAAATCCTGGGGCTTATCACAAAGAAGCACGGAATAAATATGACTCAATACCCAACATAAACCCTCCAAGGCACAGAGCAGCTTGGAGGGGCTGTAGCAAAAAGCTCTCCCTGCAGACTGGTGGTTCAGTGGCTGGAAGGAACTGGAACCTCTTTCTCCCTGCTGATTTCTTAGTGGATTTACACCAAAAATGATGGCAATTGGGGTCCAGCCCTGCTGAAGAAATGACCCCTTCCCAGCAGAAGCTGGGCTGAGGAGGGGGGCAGAGCACCACCAGCACCCCTGAACCAGCAGGGATTTGTTGAAATGTGTAGAAGGTCCAGCCTGAAGAGCTGCAACAAACCCTTCCTGGAGCAGTGCCACCCACGGGGACAGGGCACAGAGCCTGTCCCACTGCACCCACAGGGCTCAGTGCCTTCTGCAGCTCCTCAAAGGGAGGGGCATGGAAACAACCCCAAATTCAGATACCCATCAATGGCACAAACCACAAACCCCTACAGGCACAGCTCGTGACCAGCAGAAATCTGAACCCATGCAGGGAAGGAGCAAAGTTTAGCTAAACCAGGCCCCTTCTGGCTGCTCAGAATTCCAGTGCCTGGGAACAGAGACACAATTCCTGCCCAGCTCTGCAGCCCTTTCCCCTGCCTTATCAAACCCCGTCTTGAAACAATTTTGTCCTTGAACAGATTTGCTAAGCAATGTAATATGAAGATCAAGGAATAGAGATGAGGAAAGGAGAAATTAGATTAAGGCTGTAGATAGCGTTTGAGTATAACCAATGCCAAATAGCCAGAGGGCAACATGTCAACAATTTAATGGGGCACAACGTAAAATAATGTTTTCAAAACAAGCGCTTCATTGGATGCTTCCCCTTTGAATCAGATAAAGAATATCACTACAGAGAGATTTGCTTTGATCTGTTCTGCAGCAGAAGGTCAAGGGTGTCTAAAGCAGCTATTCAGAGCTCGTGAGTAATAGAATTAAAGCACGCAGATCACATCTCTGAAGTCTCAGCATCCCCCAGATGAGGGGCATCCCCTGGGGTGGGGAGCCAAGCCTGTGCCCCTCGTTGGCAGCCAAAGTGGGTGCTGGTTCTGAGCCTTTCCTCCTCATGTACAACTTTTTGTGGGGTCTCTTGAGACTGAAGAGAGATCAGAAAGTCAAGATCTCTGCCCCCATCTTCGTGCAGGAGGCATCTCTATTTCTAGAAAGCCAAGACAACACCTAACTTCCATCAAGGATTTCTTTGCACAAATCAATTCACGTTAGTTCCAGGCACGACGAGGTATTTGTGAAACCTGATCATTGTGAGAATGATTTAACCCCAAAGCCATTTTCCACCCGTGCTGATGGTAACAAGCCCAAGCTCTGCCGTGCCTTTTGCTGTGGCTTGCAGAGGGGCCAGTTTTACCTGCTCTCCTACCCCAGCTGGTGAGAAAGGTGCTTGTGGGGCACAGCAACCACAGACAAGGTGGGGAATGGAGGTGAGTAACAGGGGGAAAGATTAAAGCAGAGAGCAGGCGTGTTTGTGATGGCTGCAGTGCTGGGCTAGGGCATCTCCCTGCCTCTGTCCCAGCTGTAAAACTTGAGCCCCAAAAAGCACCCGCAGAAGGGCCAGACACGGGGGTTCTCTCCCAGTCCAGGGGACACTGGCAGCAGGCTTGATCTTGGTAAAACACTGAGCAGCAGTCTCAGCTCTCTCACAAAGCACGGGAGATTTTCAGAGCCAGGTTAAGAGCCCCTCAAGCCTCACCTGCACGAAGGGAGGATTTGCTGAGCACCTCGGTCCCCGCTGGCTGCCGGGGCTGCCGGGGCAGTGCAGGAGCCTCCGGGGACTGCCCGGGAATGAAGGCAATAATGGGAGTCATTTATCTTTGGGATGTCACCCTGAGAGGCGGCTCTGGCTGGGACCGGCTGTGCTCACTCACTGCTGGTGCTGATGGAGAGGGCAGCTGGCACAGGGTCCCCTGCAGCCGCTGGCTCGGGGTTTTTTAAAGAATTATAGCCTTGTCACGTTTCAAAATGTTGGCAGCTTGATTTTATTTATGCTTTTTTTTTTCTGCTCCTGGAGGGAGAGACAGGCACACACACTTAATCCACCTCAGCCAGGCAGCTCTTCTTTCTCCATTCTAATTTACCTCAGACATGAGGAGTTCAGGGGTTCTCTGGGTGTTCTGCTCACCCATATCCCACTCGTCTTTCCCTCCCAAATCTCCTGATGATCTGTGTTATCTGCCTGCTTCAGGCAGTGCTCCTGCAGCCCTTCCTTGCCCTCAGAGCCATCCCACCCCTCCACAGCATCCACAAAATCCCCAAGGCTTTGCCAGGCATTTGCCCAAATTCCCTGTCTGCCACAGAATCTCCCACCCCAGAGAAGCCATGGCTGGGTTGCACCTTTGCTTGCTCATGATTCTCTTCCAGGAGCTTCTCAGAGTGTCGGGTTTTGCATCTGCTCATCAGCTTTGACCTCTGAGGAGAAGTTTGCTTTCCCAGGCTGTCACATCTCAATTAGCCCTGTCCCCCTGGCAGGGCAGAGTGTGACACGGGGTCACCAGGTCTCCACAGCTCTGTGGTTTCAGCATGGAAAGGTAAATTCATCTGCAGAGCCCAGCAGGGCCTGGAGCTGCTCCTTCCCTGGGGCAGGGACACAGAGCAGTGAACCCCTCACACGGAGAAAAAGGCCTCTCCTCATCCCAGCTCCACCGAGGAAAAGAAAATTTGGCAGAGGTAACGCTGAGCAGTGACCTGCCCAGAGCACATCAGGGGCGGGTGGGTCCAAACCTTGCTCCTCTCGTTCTGTTGTGCTTCCTGCAGGCAGCAGAGCCTCTGCCCTGCAGACCAGCATTTCAGAGGAAACCAAGCACCAAGGGGCCCTATAAAATCTCCACCTCCCACTGCTGGAGCAGCCCCAACTCCTTGTCTTGTTCCAGCTCATCCCTCCTACAGCCCAGCATCCCCATCCTGCCTTTCTCTGGGGATGCTGGACCCCTCCGTGCCTCCTCCTCCTCCAGGAACGGGCTCTACCATCGCCCCAACAGCTCAGACAGCTCCATGGCCCTGACCCTAAATCCAGAAAAGGAGAGGGACAGGAAAAGCCAGCACAATCCATGGGCTGCTCGCTGCTCGCTCGGGGAAGGAGAACAAATTTAGCCCTGACTCATCCAGGATGAATTTGCCACCTTCAGCGGAGTTTTTTGGGGTGGCTCTGGGGTACCAGGGAGGCGTTGATTGCCACCCTGATCTGTGCCCAGGGACCCATCACGTCCCAGGAGGGAGCACCGAGCTGGGGGGTCACTCCCAGTGTGGGACCACCAGGGTTTTGCAGCTGTGGCAGCGAGGGTGGGGCTTGGCTGATCGCTAATTACTGAGCTTGTAATCAGCGAGAGGCACTGCTGAGGTTTCTGTACCCAGAGAGCTCCAACTGGCTGTCCTGACATTTTGGTGCCAATTACCAAAATGCCCGCACTCGAAATAGCTGTAATTGATAAGGCAGGTCAGCGTGTGTTAATGAAGCTGAAATGGAGACAAAAATGGAAATGAAAGTTTGTGACAATGAGAACGATTTTCCTCTCGCTCTAATAGCTGGATACAACTATGAGTTATTTATGGCTGGGGTTGTTTGCTTTTTGTTTGTTTGTTGTTTTTTTTTTTTTAATAGGATATGCCAAGTTTTGCATCCCATGTGCTGGAATGGGCAGGACCAGGTGGGTGCCCACAGTCACCCCAAGCCCACGAGGAGAGAAAGGTCCCGTCCTCACTCATCCCACCCCAAGGTGGGTGCTGCAAGTGAGAACAGACAGGGTGGCTTTTTTCCTCCCACAAACCAGCCAAGAAGCAGATGGAGGGGAAAATCCCTCCTCTCAATTCCTGCTAGACTAACATTTTACCTGCAAAATTGAGGTAGGAGGCTTTTAAATGACTTGTAGGTGGATCTGGTTCTAGAAACAGCTCTGTTTTACAACAAGTCTTTGCTGTTTGAAGAAGGAGGGTGTAACAGCAAACACAGAAACAGTTAACTGCAGCCTGATATTCTTGCCTGCTCTCCCCAGGCTGCTGAAATGTGGGGATTCGGGGGTCACAGTCACAAATTTACCATTAAAGCAAAATGCCTGTTTCATCCCTTTCAAGGGTGGGTTTTCTTTAAAGCTTTCATCCTGGTAGAGATGTTTGAGGAGCTAAAAATAGGCAGCAAAGTCACGTGAGAACCTCCGGATGTGAGAAATCACATAAAAGATACGAGCGTGAGTCCCTGTTTCCTTGGAAATAATAGTAGTAGTAATTCTTGAATGTGAGGTTGTAACAGCAAGGTCTGAAACCGGCCCCTTGTTCTCTGAAACCCTCTGTGAGCAGCCAGGGCAGGGTAAAACCAGATGCCAAGGGAATAAACTGCCCCAGAACACCAGGATTGTGTGAGGAGAACCCTCCCCTGCAGGGTTCCAGAGAATCAGCCCGTGCCAGAGGTTTGTGTGTGCAGGATTGGACCTGGAGCCCCTGCGTGGAGGGATGGGAGGGCTGAGGAATGGCACAAAGCTCTGCAGGCATCCAGCACTGCTGAAATCTTAGCTGAAGGTCTCACTTTGGGATGAGCCCAAAGGAAACGCCTCCAAATTTTGGATTTAAATTCGGATCTTCTGCTGGTGCTGGGTCGGAGGGCTGGCTCCAAGCCTGGGATTTGGGCACCTCTGGAGAGATTCCAGACTGGGAGTAAAGTCAGTGGCACAAGCCCCTCGTGGGAGTCACTGAGCTCAGTGGCAGCAGCAAAGGGGTCTCACCCATCCATGTGAAATGGCTCGAACTTAAATTTTAACTTCCCCAGACTGAGCTCTGCAAGCCACTGACCACACTCACTGCAGGCAGCTCCCAGGGCAATTCTGGGCTTTGTTAACAGGAATTTAGCAGTGACCTGTGGGGTGGGACAGCTGTGTCCCCACAGGTGGGCACAGAGCCACCCTCCAGCCACAGCAGCTGCCGTGAGGGGCACGGTGTGACCCTGAGCCCCCATCCTGCCCCCATCCCTGCCTCGTGCTCCAATTTCCACTCCTGCACTGCCAGCTGGAGCTACACCCTGCCTCCTATAAATCCTTTCTAAATGAGCATCAGCATTTAATTTATTTCAGAAAGACTTACTGCTCTGCCTGTGTGGATTCTGCTTGGGAAGCGTGGGTAAAGACCAGTGCTCAGATCCCAGAGCCAAATGCTCACCAGTCAGTAAAAGCTGGAATTTGGGTTCCATGCCCATCCTGCCAAGTCAGAACTTGGCACTGTAAGGCAGTGGTGCTCAAACTTTCCACTAAAGCAGCTCCCAGTGCCAGGCATGCTACTGGGCATCACTGTGAGTCACCTACAGACATGAGAGCAGATGTGGCTGAAATCCTTCCACTGCTGCAATTCACGAAAAAATCTACTGGCAGTGGAAGGCTGCCAAATTTTTCGAATTTTTTGAGCTGAATGTGTTGTTCCCCTAGGCTAGAGAAATGCCACTCTTTTCCTCAATCCTCCTCTCTTTCCTCTTTTTTTTTTTTTTCCCTGCTATCACAGCCATCAGCACATTCTCACTTATTTTTACCAGGAAACAAGGACGAGAGAGAGAGGAGCAGGAGCACCCTCACCTGCACCAGGATCATTCCCTTGAGCGTTCAGCTGAGAGGCACCCAGCACTCAGCAGGATGCTGCAGAGCCCTCACCTGAGTGTGGTACTCAGGCTCACCATAAAATCCTCAAAATCAGCCCCAAGCAGGGATTTTGCTGAAATAATCATCCTGCCAGATGCTCCAGCACTCCACCACAGCCTGTCTGTGCCTCTGGTTGCCAGATGCCTTCATGAGGTTTTGTTCTGGATGGCCAGAAACTGAATTAGGCTGCATCCAAAGAGCCAGTGCAAGGTTGCTAGGAGATTCCTGTGTCTGCAAGGAGCTGACAGTCACAGGAGTTACTGATGGGTGCAGGGTGCAGTGATAACCTTATCCCCCCCTGCTTGTGTGGCTTGGGCATCTTTGTGCTGACTCCAGACTCTCAGGACAAGGAGATTTTGGCTCAACTTTGAAACTGGTGGAGCCCAGGGAAAGGGTGGGAAGGGGATGCTGCTGAGACCATCAAGCAGTGCCTATAAGGAAAAACAAATTGTGGCACAGCAGAGGTTTCAAAATCATATCCCACTCCAAAGCTAAAATAAATAAATAAATCAGCTTCCCTCTTTGATGTAAGGTGGATTGCTTTTCTGGCAGGGAAAATGGCATTTCCTCCCCCAGGGCAGTGTTATTTCAGCAAAATCTCTGTTCTGCATGACAGCAGAACCAGAGGTGATGCCCCAGACAGCCAGGGCTGGTCCTGGTCTGGCTGCAACAGGGCAGGGTGGCCACTGTCCCTGTCCCCAAGCTGCTGGCAGGCACTGGCATGTGTCACAGGTTAATTACACTTACTCATTAGGGCTGGTGACAGAGGCCTTTGAGGGACCAGCAGGGAAATGAAAGCAGCTGCAGGAGTGGTCAGGGCTGGAAGGGGAGATGGCAGGAGGGGACTGAGCAGGGGGGAAATTCATCTGGGGCTCAGGGAGCACTCCTTTGAAATTCATCTGGGGTTCAGGGAGAACTCCTTTGAAATTCATCTGGGGTTCAGGGAGCACTTCTACCTTTTTCTAATCACATGATGCTGTCCAAAAAGGTGAACTGAGGCTTTGACAAACCTGTTTGCTTTAACAAGGCTGGTTACACTAATTCTGCCCTTAAATGCAGCTGGGACCAGACACTGAAACCAAGGGAGTGAGGGGCTGTTAAGCCAAAGAAGTGGGTAAAGTACATCAACATGAGCTCCTCGACAATCTGTGATGCTCTGAAGCCTTGAGCACGTGCTCACCTACAGCTCTTCCAGTTTCAGTGGCCCTGCTGGCTTTTTGGGTCCCCTCAGGGGCTGTGGAGATGAGGATTCAGCAGGCTCTTCCCAGGATGGACAGGGTGTTGTGGTGCTCAGCAAGCAACCTCTGCTCCAAAATCTGGCACTGACGGCTGTGGCAAAGACAAACCAAGCCCTAATTCATCCCATCCTACTGTACCAGGCACCCTGAGATCCTACCTGATAGGGCAAAAAAAATATAAATGCACACGTATATTTTTCAATTTTTTTGCATATTCTTTTTGGATGGAGAAATTTTGACACTGATGTTCTGTGAGGAGAGGATGCAAAACTCTGCCTTAACACCCTCTGGAAAGCAAGAATTGTTCCTTTGCCAAGAAAGCACCAGACCAAGCTCTGGATCATCCCACCAGCAGAACGAGGGGCCCTCAAGCATTTGGGGGGCTGTGCAGATCCCACTTTCTGCCCAAAGCTCAGGCTGCAAGGCAGAGGCTCCAACTGCTGAGGAAGCAGGAATGTGCTGCTCGCTGCCTTGCAGGATCTTGGCTCGGAACAGCAATTGGCGCAGAGTCATCCTTATCAGCTAGCACATTAATCTTAATTAACAGATCGACAGCAACAGTTCCTCCCTGAAGCTCCCCTGAGCATTCCCAGCTTTGCTGTGCTGCTGCTCCAGCATCGCTGTCATTCCCAACACGGGGAAAAAGACCAAATTCTGCACAGAAAGAGAGGGGCTCCACTGGCCCCAGCCCTGCTGGAGGCCCAGCTGAACCCGGCTGAGAGCCCAGAATCACATCACCCATAGCTGGGATTAGGATCAGGAGCATCCCCTCCATCCCAGCTCCACAGATCCTGGTTTGGGCTGTGATGTAGCACCCACAGTCCCCAAACTGTCCCCTGTCCTTTGTCCAGGGAGAGACCTGAGAGAGGAAGGGTTTCCCTAGGTTCTCGTGTTTCTTATAAGGTGGATTTTAAAAAATGAAAAAAAGAAAGCAAACCCAGACAGATTATCTATGAAAATGTGGTAAAATCAATCCAAACCAAACCCCAGCAGTGGGGCCTCTCTCACTTTCTGCTCCCTGCTTCTGTCAGGGCTGGGAAATCAGGGCTGACTGTCCCAGGATGAATTCCTACCCTGGTGCCCAGAGCTCACCTGCTCATCATGCAGGAGCAGCACTGAGGGCTGAGGCAGGGACTCCACTGCTGGCATGGGACAGGACCACAGACCCCAATCCTGCAGCCCACTGGAGCCAGGGGAACCTGTGGATGCCACACTGGGGTCAAGGGCCAGCACAGCTTCAAGCAAGCCTAAGTCCCAAGAGGCAAAGGCAGTAAGTGAGGGCACAGGATTGAAGAGACGCAGTGAAGTGCCTGAGGCTCCAGGGAAAAAGAGAAAAGTAGCAACCCCTGGCTGCTGCAGTGTGAATTTGGGGTGCAGTCATTCCCACCAGGTAATTAAAGGGCACAGGGACAGCACCCATCACTTCTTGTCTGAGAACGTCTCAGGTCTGATGCAGAGCCAGGACAGCTCAGGACTGGCAGAGCTCAGAAAAGAATGTCATTCTCTTATAAAAATAAACCCAACAAACAACACAACAACACCACAAAAGAGCAATTCCCTTGTCCAGGTCAGCAAATCCCATCATCTCTGCCCAGACTGGACCCTGGGGTGGAGCAGGCACTCATGGCCACAGCAGCAACCTTAGAGGACCAAAACCATGACTGTAACACACAGCAGGCTGAGCACTCTGACTAAACCCTGCTAATTCACTACTGAACGTGTCCCAGGATGGCCCCTCTGTGCCCCTTGCCCTCCCTTTGGGTATCTCCAAACTCAACCCTGGGCTACAGCAGTGGCTGGGATTAGGAATTCCCAAGGGCACCTCAGCTTCTCCACTTGCAGATGTGACCAGAAGAGCAGCCTGGTTTGCAGAAGTTCCTTTCCAGGGGTGCTCAGTAATTGTGGAAGTTGGAGCACCACGTCAGGCAGAGAATTCAGCGCTGGCTGCTGAGCACACTGATCTAAGTGTTTTTCCAACAGAACAGAGGAAAAAACCTCATCTCAGCTGAAATACCAAGGCTTTAAAAATTAGTTGCTGCTCATGTGCAGTAGCTCTTGTTATTGAAAACACCATAAAAGTTTTACTGTGCTGACTTAGGGTGCACGTAAAGAACCTCGCTTGTCTTGACAGGCCATAAAGGAACTTTTATGACCTATTGGGTCAATGATTTGCAAAGAAGGATTTACACTGCTGTCCAGGGCTGGGATGAGCTGCTGGAGGAGGAACACACCAAAAATGGCCCTCAGAGCTGCGGGGTGGCCCTGCTGTGAGATAAACAGTGTCTGTCCAGCATGAGGATGTGTATCAGCCCACCTTGTTCTTACACGGGTTGTGCTCACTCAGAAGGGCACAGGATTGTTTGCTGAGTGGGTTTAACTGATTGACCTTTATTCTTTCGGGGCTATAAGTGGAGTTTCAGAATGAAAGAGCCTTATCCATGCATCAGTTCAGGTCTCCCCTGGGGATAAACTTTGAGGAATCCAGGCTGAATCCCCAGTGTTGCAACCGCTTTATCTTTTATCACAAAGTGTCAGCTCCACCGGTCCAAGGTTCACTTTCAGCACTCTCCTGGAGGAACTCCAGGGAGAAGAGGCCCTGACTTAGTGAAATATCATCACCTTGGGCTGATGCTGCTGGGTCTGCTCAGGACAGATGAAAGAGTGCAAGGGAAAGCCAAAGCCCTGCACAGCCAGCAGCATCAGGGCTCGTTTACCTTTATAGAGCACCAGCACAGGGCACCCACAAGGGCAGGGACTGCAGCTGCAAGCAGAGTTCCAGTGACATCCAAATAAACCCTCACAAGCCCTTAGGGCTGGTGAGAGGGGCCCAAACCATCTCCAAATGCCAAAAACTGCCCTGGAAAAGGGACTAAGCCCCCGTGCCGCCTTCCTGGGGCAGCTCCCCCTCCTCACAGCCTCTGCTCCCCAGTAAATGAGCCCAGACTCAGCTGCCCTCATTTACTGCTGGTGTTGGAACCATCCCCAGGGCTGCTCATCCATGGGGAGAGCCACCCAGAGCACCCTCAGTGCTCCTGCACAGCCTGGGCAGCACGGAGGGAGCAGGATCCTGGCAGCCAGGAGGGAAGCGGGATGGTGGCAACCATGGGGGGTTCAGAATGATGACAGCCATGGGGGAATCAGGGTGATACCAGCCAGGAGGGAAGCAGGATGATGCCTGGCAGACTCAGAACCCCAGGGAGCTCTGTTCCCGAGCCTGGCGCCTGCGGGAGGGAAACAGCAGCCCAGAAAGATCAAACGCTCCAAACGTTTCTCTCCCGAGTGCCAGTGAGAGCTGAAAGGAAAACCAGGGAAGTCGTAATGCCTGAGGGGGGAAGGATCCTCCAGCCAGGCACTCACAGCTGCTCCCTGGGGCAATATCTGGAGGCTCTCTGAGGGATGAGTCCTTCAGCCTCAGCTCACCCAGCTGCCCAGCTGCCCTGGAGATGCTCGTGCAGGTCATTCTGAGGTGGGACCCTTCCTCCCACCGCCCCTCCTGCAGCTCCCAGCCCCAGGGTCTCAACACATCACGGGCACGGAGGTGGCTGCACTCTGCAGACTTCCCTCCCCAAAGCCCTTCTCCCTCATCCCTCGGCATCCAGATGGATTGAACCAGATTTGCTGCACACGTGGCAACCAAATGAAATGGTTTCTTTGGCAACAATAATGAAAGCTTAGGGGAAAAAAGAATTTGCTTTCTGTCTCCTGTGACTCCAGCAGCCCAGGTAATGCAGAGAGGGAAGCAGGGAACTGCAAGCGTCTGCCTTGAATTACTGCCTCTGATAGGAATCAGACATGCACTCCAGCATGTCTGCTGCACGTTTATTTATTTATTTGGGGCCTGATTGATTTAAAGACTCCCTATTGCCTGAGCAGCAGCATGGCACAATAATTCAGTTGATCTCTGATTTATATTTCATGTTCAAGTGAAGCAGGACGTTTCTGCCCAGCTCAAGAGCTGTGTGTGCCAACATTGTGCTCAGCAGCTCCAGAGGACCTGGACACACAGGGAAGCAAAAGCTGCGGCTGCAGAAGGGAGTGATCACAAGATAAAAGCCCTGTGACACATCCAAAACTCTGTGGCCAGGGTCACAAACTGAAATGGGGACTCACAAATCACTGTCCCTATTTGCCCCCTTGCACAATGCTCAGTCCCAGGCTGTGTTTTCCAGCCAGGATCTGTCCCATCTTATTCTTTCCCCAAAGCTCTCCCCTTGCCCCACAGCTCCAGCAGCAATCCAGGGGTCAGTGATGGTGAGTCCTGAGCTCTCCAGCCTTTCCATGACGCTGGAAGGCTTTGAGCCTTTTACAGCTCAGTGGGAGAGAGCACAACACCCAAAGCATCCCCCAAAACTCCTCCACTTTGGCCCTGGTGGGCCTGGATTTCCTCTTTGACCTTATGCCAGCAGCCCTGGCTGCTCTGCGGTGGGTGAGGTAACTGCACCTAATTAAGTCCCTCTGCTCTTCTGTCTCCCATATGGGGAAGGATCAAAGCTCTCCCCACCACACTCCAAAGGCAAGGGGGGCCCAGGAGGGGTGAGACAGGAGGGGTCTGGGAAGGGGATCAGTTAAACAGAGACACCCCCGTTCCCCTGCCAGCATCACCCTTCCCTGTGACCACTCTGAGACATCCCCAGGTTCCTCTGGCTCCAAGCAGAGTCAGGAGAGCCTGTGAACCCCATGGGAGACAGGACCAGCAGTGACTCCCTATCCCATGTCCCACCAGCCTCGAGGTGCCCCATCACCCTCCAGGTGCTTTGCTGCCACACTGGTGGCACCAAAAATAGATCCAAGCTATTTCAAACATTCCTCCCTCCTTCTTCCAGAAACTGTTACACGGAGCAGAGTTAAGATCTGCTATTCTCTGCTCTGCTTCCCACTTGGAAATACCTTCTAGAAATTAGGGAGGATAAAAATAGCAGCATTCAATGGGAACAGGAGCGAGCTCTGCTCTTCAGAAGAGGCTGCAATCACGCAGCGCCCGCGCCCGTGCCCGGAGCCGCCGTGAAAAGCACTGCCAGCTGATCTCCTTCAAAGCATTGTTGAATGAGGTCTTAGCCTCGTAATTTAAGGGGATGAAGTCCTTCCTAAGGCTGTGAAGGTTTGGGCTCTCCAGATCTATTATTTCATATTAACTCCTCCTGGACAGCCTAATTAGACAAGGGAGAAAGGGCTGTTCCCTCCCAGCTCCGTTATCCAGGGCCCTTCCTCCTCCCGCAAGAGATTTTATTTGTGCTGCATGGAAGATTTATCAACTGCCTTTATAGCCCTCCCTGCACTAAATCACACTCCTAATGGATAGCCTGAGGTAAGAGCACCACTGTTTATTTTATTATTTTTTTTTAATCCATGGAATAGCAAGGATATATGCACACAGAGCTGCAGGCTGAGCTCTGCCTCCCCGGACAGCTGCTTTAAGACTCCCAAGAGGAATTACTTGCACTGGCCAAAATCCCAAGGCAGAGCTTGTGAAAGCCTCAGCAGGAGCATCTCAAGGTCCAAACACACATGAAAAGGCAGGGATGGCTGGAGCAGAGAGGCAGCATTCCCTGCTCACCCTCTGCTTCCCTTGTCACCAGCCCTGTGCTCCCAAGTCCCTGCAGGAACAGATTCCTTCCAGTTTTGCCAGCAGCGTGGAAATAATCCAGATGCAGAGATACAGTTTAAAAATTTCCACCATTTAGCCTAGTCCAGACATTGGGAACATTTCTAGGGTTAGAAAAAAGTGAGAAAAGGGAAAATCATCACTGGATTTCAGTGCTATTTGAGGTCCACTCCACCATCCCAGCTTTTGGGAATGTCAACCCCCTTCTGGCAAATCCAAGATGAAGGAGAACCTGGAAGCACCAGGAGAGTCATTAACTCACTACAAAGAAATTGCTGATCTGCTGTTGGGAAAAACATCTCCCAAAGTCCAACAGAACAAGGCACAAACTCTTTTCCTGCATTCCCAGCCATGTGTAAAACACAACACTCAACACATCAGCAGGAATAACTCCAGGGACTCAGTGCAGGCTCCTCCCAAGATAAGGAAGGATGGTGGTCTGGCTTCTGGCTGTAGACAGGAGACCAGGGCTCAGAGAGCTTCACATCCTGCTCAGTCAGCTCTTGCTCCTCACACAGTGCAGGGATGTGGGGAGGAAAGGAACCCCTCCAATGAAATCCTTCAGATCAAGCCCTTTGCTCTCTGGCTGGCAGGGAGAGCAGAGCGAGCCACAACTCCCAGCTCAGGGGTATCACCAGCTCTACTGGCTCATCACTGCTCTCAGCAGTCACCTCCCACTTGTTTTAACTCATTGCTTTTTACTTAATCTTTTGATTGACAAGGACTTTGGATGTATAAATCTGGGGGATTTATAACTTGGCACAGAAGGAAAATGACGATTGGCATCTCTTATAGGACTTGCAGGGGATAGATGGGTCCGTGAGGACCCAAAAGCAGACCTGGTCCTGAGTGGTAAAATAAACCAATGCAGGAAATGAGTGTCAGGGCTGACAAATGTGGGGTGTCCTGCAATGTCTGCAGTGGGGCCATCTCCCCAAAGCTGCTCCAGGATTGCTGGAGAAGCAGAGCAGCACAGAGAAACGGGATGCAGGCTGCTCTCCTGCTGTTCCTGCTGCCCTGCTCCTCCTGCCATGGCCAGGGGGATGGCAGAGCCTGAAAAAGCCAGAGGGAAAGGTGGCAGGGGGATGGCAGATCCTGCCAAAGCAGGGGGGAAGGCAGAGGGGGTGGCAGACCCTAAAAAGTCCAGGGGGACGGCCGACCCTGCAAAAGCCAGAGGGAAACGTGGCAGGTGGATGGGAGATCCTGCAAAAGCCAGAGGAAGGTGGCAGGGGGATGGCAGACCCTGCAGAGAGCATGGTAGACCCTGCCGGGATGGGTGGGAAGGTGAAGGAAGCCAGCACAGACAGCAGCCAGGGCTGAGACAGGCTCCAGCCTGCTCGCAATTCCCAAATCCTGACATCCCCTCTGCCTCTGCCTCCCCCCGCCAGGCTTCCTCCCCCTCCCAGTGCCATCCCAATCCGGGAGCTCTGCAGTCAGGGGAGGTTCCCATCACTCATTTTCCCCGTGCCATTGCAGCGCAGCGGCTCCCGGCTGGATCCCTGTCAGGGCTGTCAGAGCCATCCCGCCCCCTGGGATCTCCCTGCTCCTTTTCAGGGAGCGCTTCCTCCACTCCAGTCCGCGTTTTCCTTCCTTAACTTCACACCAGCGAAACTTGGGTTGAATAAGGAGAAGAAGAGGAGCGGATAAATACGTTTCCATCCCCTGTCTCCTGGTAGCGAGCACAAATCCTGGGCGGGCAGGGCTGCCAGGCTGCTGCAGGCTCTGCTCCCAAGTCTGGTAAAGCCCGGGTGCAGCCCTAACCCTCAGCCAAAGCCTCAACCTCTCACAAAGGCTGAGCAGAGAGATTTTGAGATTTCAGAGGATTCTCCTTGCTGGGAATGAAGAAAAGGGATGTCAGCATGTGGGAAAAGTTGAAAGGCACAATTCATTTGCTCCTGGGCAGGGGCAGGCACTGAGCTTCCCTGGCTGCTGGGCAGATCCTCCATCCAGGCTCTGTGCAGCCTCTTCCAAAGCCATTGGGAGGCTCAAGGCTGAGGGACACCTCTTCAAACCTTCCCAAAAAATCTGGATGTAGAAATAAATTAACCCACCCAGAGATTAGGATCAGCCTGGAGTCCTAACCAGCTCCTTCTGCTGCTCTGTGATTTTGTCTTTTTTGGTTCAGAAAGAAATTAATTTAATGGAAAGCTACTTTTTTCCTGCCCGTTCTTCATCTTATTTTTATAAACCCCCATAGGGAAGCAAAGCATATGAAAAGACACAGCCTACTTGTTGTGGAAGCCAATTTGCAGAGTAAGACAGTAATAACCACCCAAAAGGGGTGGGAGGGATTGTTGGCCCTGTTTACTCTTGGCTTATGCTGGGGATTCCTCCAGAGAGTCAGAAAAAGAGTAAATCCCTATCAGAGACAACTTTTGACAAGTTGTGCTTTTAAATGTCACTGCACCTTTAGCCTGTCCCACAGAACATCCCACAACCTCTGCAAAAATATACCATTTATATTTAAGATTGTAGATTATACGTATTAGATAGGTATCAATTCCTTGGTGAAAGCAGAATTAAAATTTCAGCGGTTCTGCTTCTCTACTCCACTGTGAGCTTTAATCCTTCATAAATAAGCACACAAACACGGAAAACTCCTCCTGGCAACTCCACACCAAACCTCCTGGGCAATATGAATCAGACAGCACAGCATGAGGAGGAACAAAAATCAGCTTTATCCTTTCCCACTCTGCTCACCTGGGCCACTGCATGCTGTTCCTACAGCATTCCAGCTTCCTCCTGCTCGCAGGGATATTTTGTACCAAATCCAGCTCCCAAATTGTTTTTTTCCAACACTTGAGAGCAACTTAGAACAGCTTAAACACTTCAGATCTTCCCCTTCAAACTCTGTCCTGCTCCAGGAGCTGTGGCCAATTAAAAAGCTTCCAAAAAAGCTTTTGATGTGCTGTTATCAAGGGTGTATTACACTGGGAATTTCACAGTACTTAAGGGACTATCAGCTTTGGATGCCTCTGCCTCACCTGCTGGCAGGAGGAAGGGAGGATTGCCAAGGCAGGGATGTGGAGCAGCAGGGATTCTCATGCTGGGACTCTCTAGTTGCCACTGTGTAGTTTTCACTCCTCCTCAGAGAGGTTTTGGAGAAGGGGGGAAGCAGAACAACCTCTTAAGGATGTCAGAACACTTCTGACAACTCCTAATGATGAAGGAAAAGAAGTTAGAAAAAATTAAGGATGTTAGAAAGTAATGAAATCTCCATTATCCTGGGAATAATAAATAGTCATGGTGGAGGGCAATGTCTCTCTTTTTATTATTTTTCTGGTGGTTTTTTTTTGTATGGGGACAGAGGAGAACAAGGGAGTATTTGTTTCCTGATTCCTCATCGAGGAAGCACAACTGGCTCATGCCTTCTGTGTTTCCTGCACAGCCAGGGCTGCCAGATCAGCTCCTGCTGCCTGAGGAGTGATCCCTGTCTGAGGAGCAACAGGGGACTGCAGGCATTGCTGAGATGTGCAGCACTGGCTGCAGGAAGACAGGGGTTTTTTTCCTTTAATATCAACACAAATTGCAGACCAGAGTCAGGCATGGAGTGCTCTTCACTGTCACAGGCTTCCAGCTCTGCCAAGGAGGAGTTTTGCAAGTGGGATAATTGCAGTGGTGTGAAGTGCTTTGATTAGGAATTTCTGAAACAGCCTTTGATGTTATTGGTGATCTCTGCACGCAGGTTTTTTCTCTGCTGAGAATAAACAATGAGAAAACACGGCTGAAGTTTGCAGTGTCTTCCTATTAGATGGGTTCAGCTGGAACGAACATCAGCCCCAGCCCTGTCTGGGAAAAGGCTCCATACAAATATCAAGCAATCCATCATCCTAAGGGGAAAACAGCAAACAAGCCTTGCTGTGTCTGCTGACAGCAGGAGCAAAGGCAAGCAAGGCTTGGGCACGTAAATATTCAAGGAACAGCCAAGAGAAAGGCAGGCAGAAAGACCTGACATTTCCCTCTCCTTGTTACAACCACAAAAGCCACGAGGGCATCCAGGTGTTACAAAATGCAGCCAGTCTCCCTTTTCCTTCCAGATCTTGCTGGTTCCCCAGATCTGTTTGTTCTGGTTTTCTTTCAATCTGATCAGTTTGTGAATCACCAGTGAAGTCTCACAGCTCTGCTCACTTTAAAGCATTGTAGACTCAGGTTTACCTTTAAACAACCAAGTGGGGCTGTAGGAATCCATCCATCCATCCTGCTGCCAGGCACGACACCAGCCTGGATCTGAACGTGTGCATCCTGGAGGGATCCACAGCCCTGTGAGTGTGGCACTGCGTCCTCTTCATGGAGGGCCAGCCAGCAGTGGGGACAACTGCAGCTCCAGCACTGGAGGTGGCCCTTGGCTCACATGGCTCCAAGGCAAGGAATTTCCAGAGCAGTCACCTGAAATCCCAGCAAAGATGACTGGGCAGGCTCTGAGGGAGACACTGCCATGGAAGTCTTCCAGTCCATTCAAGCACCGAGGTGATGAAGATGTGATGAAAATGTCCCCTCCTGTCCCTGCAGCTCTTACGCTTTGCCTCTCTGGTGGCTCTGGCACCTTTGGCTGGTCACAGCTTGAGACAGGGACACTCTTCAAGGCAAGGGCTGTTCCTCTGCCCTCAGCAGGCCACGCAAGTGCTTTTCAGGTCTGTAGAACAACCACTACCTTTCCTGTTTCTTCTTATTCTTGGCACAGAGGCATCTGAACCGCTTCCAACTGAGGTTAAAAGCATCCGAGCGTCTGTTTGCACATGGGGTTTTCTAAAGCGACCTCTATTTGTAACACCCACTTCCCCCAGCACACGTGAAAGTATCCAAATGCCTTTTCATTTAGGAACTGGCTCCTATTCCCAGGAAAAAGATTTTGTCCCTTTGGCATTTTATCTGCTGCTTTGTTTTCAAGTTTCAACTTCATATTTGAACAGTGACATCACACATCTCGGGTGGTGGAGGGGAAACACAAACTAGAAAGAGCACAGCAATTCACATCACCTTGTTTCCTAGGCAGGGGACCAAACACTGCTTGCAAAATACCAGTATTTTTATGCGACAAGAATACAATTAGACTCTCAATTACATTTTATTAAATTTACTCCTGGGACTTCGTTAGCGCAAGACAGGCAAAGGAACTCCCAAGGGCTCTCACTAAATCCTTTGCATTAAGCCTTGCTATTCCTGCAGCTACAGAAAGGGGGGAAATTATTATTTCCAGGGATCAGAAACCCAAATTCTGCAGACACATCTGCCACAAATTCTCCCCACATTGTGAGTCCCAGGGAACAAACAGGATTTACTCCACTGAGGTTTTCCATGGGCACAACCTGTGTTTGCAGAAATGGGTGCTCGAGCAGTGGCTTGGGAATGAGCTGGACACACTGAGGAGCTGCTCCAGCAACAGGACTCTCCACCTTTTCTGAATACTGGCATCTCCCAAAAAAGAGAGCTTTCAGATTTAATTAAATTTTACTATTTTATTTGTGAAAAAACTACAAGCAGAATTCATAAATAGACATTTCTATTTAAAGCAGGAAAATGATAAAGTGGCTTCTAATAACAGTCGTGCACATGCCAGTAACAGGAATATATTAACATCTTTTATTTGCTAGACAAAGAGCAGTGTCCAATATAAATTTCCCAAAAACATTTAAGACCTGTGAATTTCTGACCAGTTCACAAAACCACCATTGACACTTTAGCATGAAGATTAAAACAAACCTAACAGGACTGTCAGCTCTAAAGACTTTACAGAGCGGAAAAACTTTCAGAAGCGTTATACAAGCTGTCTTTCTGGGCAAATGAAAAATAGAGCTCGTATAATACATTAACATAAAAATCCACAAGATAAGATTATGTTTTGACATACTTAAACAAGCATTCTATATTTGTCTCCAACAAACAAAGCTAAGGAAATAATGTAACCATCTTTACACAGTAAATTAAGGTTACAAGTCATACACAAGAACAGAACTGCTTGCGCATTAAAAACTGTTCAGCTCCATTGTCATACTCTAAATGTTGGCTCTTAAAACCATTCGGTTACATACAAGCAAAGGTTATTATATAGTCAGCAATTAATAAATTTTCAATAATTTAAGTTTATGGTAGAGCTTAAAAAAGTAGACTGAGAATGATCTTGGTAAGGCAGGTGAAAACATCTCAGTGGAAATAAACTCACAGAAGCTGCTGCCAAATTTTGGATCTGCCCAATCTGAAGCAAAGTTCCAATTGAAATAAATAGCCTGGTGGTGTAAAACGCTGTCACCTTTCCTTTGCAGAACTACGTCAACTGAGCGAGTCAGGCAAGCTGTGTCGGTGTCTGTGTGTGTGTGTCTGTGTGAGAGTCGAAACTTCGCCATCGGAACACTGTGCTTCACTTACCTGCGTTCTGTGCCACTGAACACCGTGAATCTGGTCCTTCCCTACACTACTGTTTGCTTGGTTTGGTTCTGGAACACCGTCCCCACCGAGGGAGGGCCACCCCACGGCCACGGCGCCGAGGGAACCCCACCGGCGGTTGGGAAACGGAGCGAGAAAGCAAACGCTGTCCTTCAAACCCACAACACAACAGCTACAGAGGAGGCTGGGGGGTTCCATGCTCAGCTAGCACTTCCTAACTGACTGCAGAATTACAGGTCACTTGTTCCAAAGAAGTTTTCCCATCTGTTTATAGCAAGCTACTTCATGGAGGAGGCAGGCCAAAGGGACAGATGTTACCGGCTTTACCGCGAGTAGCTGGGTACGGCGTTAAAGCTTTTCAACTGATCTACAGGCCTAGTTTCACTTGAAAAAGAAGCAATTTCCTGGTACACACAATGCTATTTTTTTCCTTTTTTTTTTTTTTTTGCACAAATTCCCAGATCCAACAAAGAAGGTGAGCACGTGGTTTGACTTGAAGCACCAGAAGAGCCCTGCTGAGGCCAGCAGGACCTGCCACTCGCTCACGCTCTTGGCTGGATCGTGGCCGAGATGCACGCAAGCCTAATTGATAATGGATCATTTATAAAGCAGTGCAAAATATACAAGTTCAGGGGCATCTTCAAAAAATCTCTCTTAAAAAATTATTCCAATACATTTCAGTAAAATAAATAAATATGGCTGACCAGTTTACCCTCCCTGAGACCCTTAAAGGAATAGTAAAAACTGGAAAAGGAATGTCTTTGCAATATCCCACTAATGTTAAAATGTGGATTGAGAAATTCATAGTATTTAAAACTATGTATAATAAATTGTCTTGATGCTCATAGGAAGCATCTGTTTTCCTTTGGTTCTTTAATACTTCTAAAAATGCTTACAAAAGACAGCCTATACTGTGAATATAAGCAGAATTAAGTTGGGGTGCCCATGTTAACATATTCAGAATAAAACCACTGCTGTCAAGGCACTGCCACTGCATGTGCCTTCAAGCAGAGGCTCTACCAGATCCCTTACTCACACATTTCTGTTGCCAGTGTGAAAGGAACCTATATCTGGTACTCTACTAAGATTTTAAAAGAAACCTTAAATCGGTTGCCGCCACAAAGAGAAATTTCTCTTGCCAAGCAAATAATTCACAATATAACAAGCAGGCACTAAGTTGTCAAAATGTGGCCCTCTTTCATCATGCCCAGAAGTTATGCATTTGATGTCAGATGAAGCCACAGCCTCTGTGCCTAAAATTACTGCAAAGCACCCTGGGGCCACTAAATAAAGATGAAAAGCCAAAGAGGTTTGGGGTTTGTTTTGCTTTTTAAAGAAAAAGTTTGTTTCACCTCTTCAGCCGAGTGTTTTAGCAGGATAATGCATGGAAGGTAAACTGTAAAGCAACACTAACAGGTCAGGAAAAGAAATTATAGTCTGGATAGCTTTAGAGTAAGAATGAAGGAGATGCTGGCCATGAGCATGAGCCACACGTCACTCACTTGCCAGCAGGAAAACTTCTCCCTACATTTGCTCCCACAGCAGGAGACTCGGAAGTGTCCAAATGCTGACAAGCCCTTCACTGGAGAAGATGCTGTTCAGAAACCACTCTTGGGATACAGATGGACTTTGAGGCCAAGAGCCACCCCAGCAGCATGGACAGGACAGATGGAGCAGGGCTGGCAAGCACTGACCCACACGTGGCTGGAGCGAGCAGCAGCTCGGTTCCTGAACTCAGGATTGCTCCCAGGCTCCCTGCTGCCTTCACCCCACAGCAACCACTCCAGCTCTAGGCACCCCAGGCACTGAGGCTGCTGGCTGGAATTCATCAGCAACACCAGCACGTGTGGGAGTGGCTGGGCATGACACAGCCACGCTTTTGTCACAAACACACGGATCTGTGGTGCAACACCAGCAGCCAGGTCGGGAATGCTTCTGCTCCAGCTGGGCATCGACTTGCACATCACCAACCTGAGGGACCTAGGGGAAACACCAGGTGCCTGGAGCAACCCTCTCTCATCTCAGAGCCCAAGCTGTAACAATCAAAACCGTGTCCAGCACACTTTAGCCATTGCTTAGGGAAGAAACGGGGAAGGAACAATAGAGAGAACAGGTCCCATGCAGGTACAGACCTTCAGGGACACTTTTCACCTAAGACCAGTTCCATTTCAGTTTCAGTACTTTCACAGAAGGGGACTGTCCCAGATCTTGAACTGTTCAATTATTTTGTTTTATCACTTCACAGTGTTTCAAGCACCAGCGTTTCCATGTATTGGTTTCAAATAACCCTTTATATATATTTATTTATATATATATTTATATATAATTTATATCAAAACTGATAGTACACAGTATAACTGGAAGAAGAACTGAACTTAAAAAAGGATATGTTGAAAGAGGATGGAGTTTGTGAATGCAATAAATAAAGCCCCCTTCCCACCCCACCCGCTCCCTACCCCAAAACAAAAAGTTGTCATGTTCATGGAAAATTGTGCACAGCAGATATTATAAAAAAGTAGATTCAGGAGCACATCCAATTATAAATGATTGTTAGGAAAATCATATAAAACAATGGAATACATAAAAGTGTCAAGAGTAATCGCTAGGGTGAGAAATTCCTTGGTGGCCAGATGCCCACGGCAAGCAGAAATTATCCTGGTTGCATCAGTAAGAGGTCGATGTCCAAGAAAGTGTGTTCAAGCACAGAAGAGGCTCTCCAGGATTTGAACAGCGTGGGCAGGTGGAGTGTTTGAATTTCATACCCTGATTCATAGTTTCCACAACTCCATGTGCAATTTTTCAGAAAGATTCGTCGTTGACTGCCGACATGTCCCCCTTGGGCGTGGAGGAACGGGACGAGCCCTTGTCTGTGCTCTCAGAGCCCGAGCTGCTCTGATTCTGTTGTTCTGATCCTGCACTGGAGGTCACTGTAGAAGATGATGTGGATGAAGAGCGAGTCTTTTCTTTAAAGTCTGTGATAATTACTGTGACATTTCCCACTGTGACTGCCAGCTGCTGTGCGGTACTTCTGTCCACATTTTTCAGTCTGGGCCTAAAATGAACGAGAAGACATTTATTAAAAGGATAAAAATAAATGAGAGAGGGAAAGTTTATTAGGAAAAGTGTCTGAAAACAAACTCGAGTGACTTGCACTCCCTCGCCTGTGCAGGTGGCAGGGGCTGGGAGGAGAAGCAGCAGGCAGTGAGGGCTGCAGAGCTGGGGATGAAGGTGGGACCTGCTCCCTGAGCCTGCCAGGCTCCCTGAGCCTCTGAGGGCTGCAGAGCACACTCAGCCCCACACAACAACCTGTCCTCACAGAGCTCTGCACAGGCAGTCTCTTGCAGGCTTCTCTCCATCCAGCCCTGCCAGAAAGGAGGACACCACAGCAGAGCCAAGCGGACAGGAGCCAGACAGAGCGAAGGATCTCCTCCCCAAGGGCCAGATGAAAGAGTTCTCTTATCTAAATTCACCATCTCATCATGTGCCCTGATGTTATGAGACAAGGCTGTGACTCTGCAATACAAAACCACATGAAAGCATTCGGCCACGGCTCTTTCATTCCCATGTTGGAACTCTGCAGCTGCAAACAACACAGGCACTGGGACAACTTGGCTTCTCTTTCAGCTGCTTTGAGCTTATACAAATCAGATGCCCAATCAGCCTATGGATAAAATAGCTCAAAATGTTCCCTCTGGAATCGAGGCTATTGTAAATACAATCCAGAATGTACAACAGTATTTCTTACAGCCAGAGCTTTTGGTTAGGGGAAAAAGAAAAAAGGGGGAAAAAAATACAAATCACCCAAAAAGAACCTACCGGTATTTATTGCTCAGGATTATCTCAGTAATTTGCATGCTGTGCTATCATTCAATTAGTAATGTAGCTAATAAGGGTCGAAGCTCTAGGAAGCTGACATTGAAGCACATTTCATGGGCTGGTCCAAAGCTCTGCTTCAGCGAGCCTTGGACACTCCTCCAGCTACCAGCAAATTCCAAATCAGCTGCAGCGACTGCTGTAATTTACAGCTTTTGCTCCTAATTAAGGGTCAGGCTTAAGCAGCAGAATATTCCCAATAGGGAAATTAAAAAGGAGAGTCTTTATACATCAGTGAAAAGTAGCTTGCTGAGAGCTGCCTTATTGAGAGGCATGGAGGGAAGGTTAGTTTACTTTGGGATCAAGCTCCAGCTTTTAAAGCACTCTGCCTTTTCTCCTCCTCACTTGCAGCACACAGGGCTAGAGCAGTAAAACAGAAAAAGAGAAAATTAAGCTCATTTTCTACCTGCCATGAATATTCAATGGCTTGTAGTGGTAAGCTAACAAGGAGAAAGTCCTTAAGTAGCAGTTATCCAAGTGATATTCCAGAACCAGACAGAAGAGAAAAATGCATTGAGGATGGAGGTACAGCTTCCAAAATAGAACAATTGTATTTCTGCAAACTTCCTCACTAAAAATGAAGTTACCTCACCAAAAATAGTATTTTCTTATCTAACCTAGGAGGCTGCTGCAATTTTTAACAAGTACCACAGGAAAAGCATGTTTAACAGAGAGAAAATACAAACAAAAACCCTAAAAAACCAAACAACACTGGGCTAACACTCAGTAAAACTCCTACTTGCAGCAGCCTCTTCGCTCCAGGATTGGCCTTTCCAAGGCCAGAGCTGTGCCCTGGATTGCCAGGGCAGGGGATGCACCCACGCTGCACAGCCACACTCACAGCAGCTGCCAGGCTGCACATGCCACCACGGGGAGATGAAATGATGCCACCTGGTTTGTGGCTTCCAAGAAAGGCCAGCAGGCTCAGCAGGTTTGGGGCTTCCATGGTCCCATCCTGGCAGATTCCCCGCGCGCGGCGTTCCCGGACGCGCAGCACGGGGACGCATTTTCCTCCCCCAGCCCCGAGTTCCTCTAGGAAACCCAGCTCTTCCTGTCATTTGCCTCGGTCATTTGTTTCCTCTTGTACTCAGAAACAGCCCAAATGCTGGCCCAGATACCGGAACAGAGCCTGCTGCCTCCACCTTCCTGCAGGGCTGGACGTGAACTCCGGGTACTGCTCGTTAAAAGGCAGCTCTGAGAGTTGGAATTAGGTTAAAAAAAGAAAGAAAAAATGGAACTGCCCGTGCATCTTTAAATGCCATGACAAAGTAACATGGAAGGGCTGTGGGAAGCAGGGCTGAGGTGCAGGATTTCCCCACAGTCCCACTCACAAACATTCACATTTAGAATTGAGCTTCCAATCACTTCTCGGGGAGGTTTTCAGGGCTTTCCCTGTACAAAGAGCTGATTAAGCACAGATGGAAACCAATCTCTTCAGCACATGCATACAATTTTTGCTTCTTATAGAAGAAAGGGATTGGCCCACTCATGTTATTTTGCAAAATTAAACACCCTGATGCTTCATGTTTATAGCAAAGAAGTTTTATGGCCAAATAAGTGAAGTGTTTCAAAACATTCAATCTGAAAGTACACAGGAAGGCATGGTATAAACCAAGACATTTTGTCAGAAACAGGCATGGTATCCAAGAAGTTTAAACAGGATTTCTTAAAAATCCAGAGAGCCCTAGAAGACAATTTACAAAAAAACCCAGAACAACTGTTAAGCAATCTGGGCATGAAAAAAAAACTGATCATTCTGTAAAAATCAGAAAAAGACTCTTGACAGCACTCCCGAGAACACTGAACTGCCAGAAAAGTTCCATAAACAAAACACTTACAAAGACAGTTTAAGTAGTAAAGGAGATGAGGTATCCTTTAAAAATGCCCAGCTAGACCTGATACTATTAAGGCTTAATTAGGCCTGACAAAAGTTTGCCACAAAACACGGACTAAAAGACTTTGCAGCAGACAGAGTGACTCCTTTAATGAGTAAAAACAATTATTTGATGTAATCTCTCAATTTAATATTATGTCGTCAGTCAAGTGCATCAAGTCTCCTGCATCCCAAGTCACAAAATCAGTACCATTTAAAGAGAAATGGGACAAGAAAGGAGTCCTTGCAATAAAGCTACCTCTCTGCAATCAAATCAGGAATGGACACTTCACTCTTTGGGGGCTGAGGGAGAGTTAACAGCAATCCCTGCAAACTGCTCAGTCTTGTGGCACAGCAGATTCCACACTGCTCTCACTGTGTTCCAGTGGGCAAAGGATAGTCCCTCTCATTAAAGATTTTCATGCTATTGTTTAAAAACTTCCAAGGAAAGAGTTTTCTGCAGTCACACTTTGCCAACTTGAATGCCAACAGCAGTGCCAACCATATTTCCCATGTGCTTTACAAGTGTTTGCAGCTAATACTGCCTCAGTTCATGAGACTTCACTATAAAACACTTATTACAGCACATTTTAGAGAGAGATGCAATTCTTATACAGCCCACACAGGCAAAGCACCCAGTCCAGTTCTGCCTCTTGTAGCTCTCAAGTTCAAGAATATAAAAACCATTCTGTGATGCTGAATTTTTGATTTAAAAAATGGAAGAACAGTATGGGCAAGACTAGGAATAAACCTCTCTCCATACACTCATTTCAAACTTACACAAATATCAAACCAGCCATTTGTGCTTTCTGTACATAGCAAGATCCCAGCAAATCTGTTCATGTATACTTAGTTCCTGTACTTGGAAAATTATCTTGACAATTACAGTGACTGAATTACGGATAAGGAAGTAAAAAAGTAACCTTTGTTACTGCTATCGAGCAATGATAAGAATTTGATACGATTGCTGGTTAATGTTTTTCCCCCACTGTGTTTACAGCCAAAAGCATTACTACCCAACTGACAATACAATTATTTTAGCAGACAAATGAAAATGGAACAGACAACAGAATTAATATTTCCAAAGGCTGAATCCGTCCTCACTAGCAGAGTGTTTAAGTGCTTGTACATCAAAAAAAGAAGTGTTTGCTTTTTAACACAGCTCTCAGATACCAAAGGCTCAACTTTAGTCTAGAGTTACCTTGAAGTGTGATTTGAGTCGCTGGTCTTTGTTGTAGTATTCCCAGACTGTATGCTGTTTGCTTCACTAGGAGGATCTTTCACAATATCCGACTTTGGTCTGTGAGAATTGGAGGAAAGAGGGAGAATACAATGTTGGTTTAACTGCACAATTAACCAATGCTACTGAAATCACATCACATTTAATACTGCATCCTTCAACTTACTTAGTCTTCTTGTTAGTGTTCTTCTTTGTAACACTTGGACTAATTTCCTTCTCCTTGTCAGGTTTTTCTTTGTCTTGTTTTTCCACTTTCTCCTTCTTCTCCTTCTTAGGTGGTGGTGGGGTTGCATATTGCTGGGCAACTTGTTGTGCCACCAGCTGAGAATTTATTCTAGGTTTTCTATAAAGACAATGAAAAGAGAGATCTATAGTCAGTTTTACACAGTAAAAATAACTACACTGAGAGCAGAATGAAGATTTATTTCAGCAACCAGGGAAGAACACTCCACTTAAAGAGCCAAATGGATGTCCTTATTTGATGTGAAGTACTTCTGCTGTAACCAAACAAGACAGAAACGTTAAAAGAAAGAAATACTCTGAACTGCTGTTTCATCAGGTTTTAGCATCTGACATTCTTAAGTATAATGCTCCCTTTCTTCATCTAAGTCATGAAATCACAGCCAATTTTGGGGGGACAATAGTGAAAAAGCAGCTTTCAAGGAGCTGCCAGCCATGCACTGTGGCCACACTTTAAGAAAAGGAACAGAATGTGACAAAAAAGTTTCCTGATAAACATCAGTTTCCTTCATATCCTTCAGTTTAATTTCTCAAATAAGCTTCTGGTTCAGGGCAGCAGCAGCAAACCTTGCACAAATAACAAAGAACAAGAGAAGGTAACTGAGATGACTTTGTCCTGAGCTGGCTGGCAGGAGCACAGCAGACAAGTGGGCATTGACACTGGCCCAGGGAGCGGCCGTGCCAGCCTCCGACACACCGTCCCCACACCATTGTGTGCACTGCCCAGGGTGCTCAGACAGAGCACAGAACCCAACTGCCTTTCAGAGGCTGCTTCCACTGCAAATCATGGCTTTGAATGTGACCAGCACCTTGGGTATTGATTCTCACACATCCCACAGGAACTGATACCTTTGTCTCTCCTGTATTCCTCATCCAAACTCTAATGTTCTTTCTCAACAAAAACTTCCCCCCCCTGGCATATCACAAACTCTGAATACTCTGACTATTCATGATCAATTTGATCCCTTCAACACTGCAAAAAGATCTGTGCTCCCTGTGACCACACTGCTGTGGGAGAGGAACAAAAACAGGTAATCAACTCCCTAAGTCGTCCATAATAAACCAAATACCAATTGCAACACTTGTTCAGGCTTGTCCTGAGCTGTTAAATTGTTCATAAATACAATTAAATTTTGTACTTAGATCAGACTACAACAGATTGTCAGTGCAAGCTGCACCCAAGTGCCATCAGCTCCACAGCTGGCACACAGAACCCCAGGGATTTGTGCTCTGTACCTGCACCCAGCCTTTACTACAAACACCTAGAGAGGTTTCAAGCACCTGCTTAGTGCTGTGATGTGTTGAGGAAAAGTGTAAAACATTAATTGCTCACACATAACGTTTGCACTGAGAGATGACAGACACACTGGAACACCCAGAGAATTTCTACCTCCTGTCATGGGAAAATCCAACTATCTGCTAAGCCCCTCCTGGTACTGGTTTCCTGTATAATGGTACCAAGATGTTCTTACTGAGGCCAGATAGACACAAATATTTAATTTCTCTACCACAGATTATTATAAAGTCCATACAACAGGTTGCAATCAGGCCCCTGACCCATCTCAACTCCTCTGGCATTTGGACTTTTCACCCAACATGGAAACTGTAACTCAGCCGATGCTACAATCTGCATACACTTCAGAGTGAACAATTATCCGGTCTTCAGCCTTAAATAACTGTGATACTGAAAGGTTTTATAGATCAGATCAAGCAGTTACCTGTTCCACAGAACAGTGAAGACATTTAGCATCCTTGAAATCCAGTACACAGCAATTTCTGTCTGTATGACTGAGAATAAACACGTAAAAAGAAGCAGTTTGGTTACATGGAAAAGATTGTCAGATTGGTGCAACCACACTAAAAGCTGACAACAGTAACTTGTGTCAAGCAACTTGCCCACCACCTACTGAAAAAAAGATAAAATGTCAAGAAATCTTCAAAGAGAGGGCAGATAGCATCTCCCTGCATGATTATACATGATTAACCTCACTGCTTGAAGCTGCCACTTCTGCCCAGGCTTACAGTTATTTGCTGTTCACACATCCAGCTAAGCCAGAAACCCGAGCTATTCACAGGAAATCCCAATTCATGAACCTGAGAGTTTTTCCCACTTTGCCCAACTCTGATGTGCTGCTTGTGATGTGATTTCCAAGCCTTGTGCCCAACCTGTGCACTTGCTGAGCTGCCCTTCCTGCTGCAAGGGGGCTGCACTGGTTGAACAGAGATACAAATTTTAAAATGGAAACTAAAATAACCAAAACCACACAAATATGTCCCACTGTTTTCCCCTAGAGAAGGCTGGACTGGCAAAATTACCAGCCTTAAACGACTTCTGTGGAGACACTGCCCCGTGCTCTTCTGTTCCTTATCTGTGCCTGTGACAGAGCACTGCATTAATTAACTTTTATCATTTTCTGGCCAGCCACTGACCTAACCAGCACAACTTCTCCAAAATCCATATTTACATATTCCCTCTTGCCCACCAGGACGGCTGGTGAGGGCAAAGCCAAAACTGGAAAGGAAGAGAGTGGGAAGCAGCCAGGGATGTGTGAGAAGGAGAACCAGCCCTGCCCATGGAAAAGGGAGCACAAAGCTGCTGAGACTTCGATCAACACTGAGCATCTTTCAAGATCTGTTGCACTACTAAATAGATTTAAAAAAAAAATAATGCAAATAACCCAACAACTTTCCCGTTCCTAATCCGACCATTTCACCCGCGCCAGCAGCAAGCTTAGAAAAAGGGTAAAAACCAGGTAATTTAAGTAACTGGCATAGTAATAGCAATAATAATGGGAGTAATAAAATCCTTGCTGCCACTGCAGCCAGGACTCATTGGTTAACAGCCCTTTACTAACAAGCCAAGCAAAGCAAGTTGAGTAGCACATTTTTAACCACAGCAAACTATAACCATAGGAACCACAATTGAGTAAAGCAGCTGCAACATCCAAAACTTACTCCAAGTTTCCCTGCCTACCAAAAATGATTTGGCCAACTCCAAAGAGAATGCTTCAACCCAAATACAACACCATTATATTAAAGTAGTTATCCCTTCAGCAGAACAATCTGAACAGAAAGTTGCAACTACTTCTAAACTTTATTTGTAAGAATGAACAGCTATAGAAACAAATATTAACCATTTTTTATCCCAAAATCTTCTAATCAGTTTACTTTCTGCAACACTGAAGTTGTTCAGGTACACAGAGAATACATCTAAGTGACAAAAATCAAACCCTAGCCTCTTCAAACTTTCTAACCAGCACTCATGCTTAAGGAACAACTATGCTGTAAGCCACTAGAAGATTGAAAGTATTAACACCACCCACAACTCAAAGCTAAAAAGCCTCAACTTCCCAAAAATTATCTGAAGAGATGCAATACTTCAGTGTTAGACTTACTTCTTGAATTTTCAATGCAAGTATGTGAAACAAGTGTGTTTTCTCCTACCTGAACTTCTTTTTGACAGTGAAGTTATGCTTTGCTTGGGCAATTTTCCCCTGATTTAGGTGACAGCCTGAGACAAGACTGAGTAAAGATCCAACACTGATGTGCAAACTAATGCACATCATTTTTCTTCCTACAACATGAAGAGGATTGTCTTCTCCCCCTCTAAAACTAAGAGCAATTAAACAAAATTAAACTGTGCTTTCCAAGTTATGTACAGACAAATAAATTGTTTCACCTTAACTGAACTGTAGTTTACATCCCAAGAGCAGATATTTGCACAACAACTCATGACCTCAGCAGCAAGGACATGGTGCTGCATGAAAAAGCTGAAATACATTTGCCTGCTCTAAGAATGGCTGTGGCACCTGGGTCTCTTCACCATCAACTCCCATAAATGATGCACACAAATAATCTTTACTGCCTTTTAGTACCAGACTTCACAGAAACACTGAGCCTGCAAATATGTACCATATGCAAATATACAAATATATATATACACATACCATATGCAAATATTGTACCCTGAGATTGATATATGAAATGATACTGGGATATTTCACTCATAAGTGAAATATCTCAGTAGGGATATTTCTCCAGAAGGGAAGTGGAATAAATGCAGGATTTTTCTGAAGGGGTCACTGCCTACAATGCTGTGCTCTTTTAATAAAGTAAAGATTTAAAAGCAAAGTGTAATTTTAAGTTTCTGGCAAGTACTGTTTCACTACCTGAATTTCCTTCTGTACCTCAAAGCTTGCCTTTAAAGCATGTCTCAGGACCAAATCCAGAGCACAGGCACCCAGGAATTCTGCTGCTCCACTTGTAACCCCTGTACACAGGCTGAGTGCAGCAGCACAAATCACCACACATCCCACATGGGAGTTACCCAGACCTGGATTTCAAGAGGGATATAGGAGGATAAGCTGCATTTCATTTTTCACGTGACTCTAATTCCTGTATCTGTTTGGGATTTCTCTGGCCCCTCCAGCCTGGAGAAAAGGGAAGGCACCTGTCTCCTGCAGACACCTCGGAATGGGGAAGGGACTGGGCTTTATCCCTCCAGCAACACAGACCTTGAGGGACCCGGCAATCCCCAGCAACGTGGATCTAATTACAACAGCTCTGACTTCCCCACAACTATGTTATCAGAAGAATGAAAGTGGCATGGAGTGGGATTTCAGAGTCAAAAGCCTCATGTAACGTGAAGTAGGGAGGATTTGGATAATTTCATGCTGCTCTGGCTTTGATGCACGTGGCGATAGCGGCCGAGCTCTGCGCGGCTCTTGGAGAAAACGCGTTTCATGCACTGTGCCCTGTGAAGTACATGATTATTTTAATAACCCAGTCACACACCAATATATCTCTGCTCAAAGAAAAACAACAAAGCAAGACCAAAAGTATTTATAGTGTTTATAAAACGGTTAGTGCCAAAACAGTAATACTACAAGCATCCTTCTGAGCATGAAGCAGGGTTAGAAACCAACCCATGAGCACAAAGTAAATTAACATCTCCTCAAAAGAATTTCACATCCAGAAGAACCAAAGCTTTGGAGAAATTAAGCTATAAACATGATGGGGTGAGCCCCCATTCCTACATGCATATTTTCCAGCTCATTTGTGATGACCACATGGTCCTTTTTAGCAACAAGAACAAGGATGAACAGACACATTGTCCTTAGAGTGGAACTGCAAAGCAGTGTGGAAGCTGGGTACATTTATCTCAAGTTCTCCACGTGATCCAGGAGACAAAGCAACAATAACAAGAGAAAAAGAAGACTAGAAGGACAAACTGCAAGAAATATGTGACTGAGCAGTATTTTGTTGAAACAATGAATTTTTCCTTTAACGCTGATGTGCTAGCACTGTGTTTTTATTTAGAAGACAGATATTTAAAAATACAGAAGTTCATCTAAGGAACAACTACTTGTGGGCCCCAGGTGTGGGCATAGCAATGTGTTTGAAAGACTTTGAGTATAAGTCTGAATATTTCAGAAAGAACATGATAGAAAACAACAGCTTCACACAAAGCAACCATTTGTCACAAAATAAACTAAATACATTTAAAAGTGTACAGCCAGCTCCAAACACTGTTCAACTGCTCAGTCCTCCTTGACCATCCAGCCTGTCTTTCATCTCCTTGGAAGAGTCAAGAACAGGCAACAGAGATAAAGAAGCCTCAGTTGTGCTGATAACTATTCCCAACCATGACAACAAACCTTGAGCTGTTCACATTTCAGAGGAGTGTTTTAAACTTTTTGTTTGTCCACCAGGAGTTTTTAGACTTCAGGTCACTTCTCACAGATTGAACAATCCTTCCTCCCCACACCCTATCCATACTTACGTTTGTAAACTTTAAAAAGTTCAGTTATTTAACAAAGTAGTTAATACGTGGTGGGCTCACACAAAGCTGCCAGCTCTTTGGCTTTTTGGATGAAAATCTGCTTTTCTTCTATTTTTCTCACTTTTCTTTTGAATCAAGTAAGAACAAGAATGTTATTAAATGAAAGGCAAGCTGTCAGCTGCATATACAGAACAGGACAGGCATTCCTGATTGCTGGGAAGTGTCTGGTCAGTGCCACCAGAGGAGAGCTGAGACTCTGAATGATGCCTGTAAAAAGAATACTCAATTCTTGCTTCTTACAGGAGCCTCAGCATTACTTACTTTTAAATATTTGGGCATGTTTACTAATCAAAGTGTATAAATAAAAGAGATTTATTCCCAGAGTTGTCACTGCACAGATTCTGCAGCTCACGTTTCTGATTTTTTTTTAGTGAAAACATGCAAAGACAGTTCCAAGAGAGTCCCAGAACTGCTCTATAAATTATTTCACTAAGACTAGTGTTATAGGTTTTCCAATACTTTTACAGTTCTTTGTTAATATACATTGTTCTATATAATCCTATTACTAAAGTCTAAAGTCAGAGCTGTGAGATATTTTTGGAAACAGTTTGACCAGAATCTTGCCACTCCAAAGCAGAGTACTCACAGAATTCCTTAAAACCCCCATTCTTATACAGTACAGAACTGGAAACTGCAAATGCCATTTGCTGACACTTGCAATCATGCAATCATAAAAGTGAATCTGGAGCATCCACCTCCTATCAAATTAAGAAACATCTTATATAGTGCTTCTTGCACAGCTGGACTTAGGAGCTGGTGGGCTGCCAGCAAGAAAGGAGCCCTGAGCCAGAGAATGGGGCTATTTGGGAATTTGTTGGAAAATTTTCAGCAGAGAAGCATCACTGTTTGCATTTTTGCAAGCAATTGGCCTCTCTTTTAGTTTGTTTTGGTTTTTTTTTTCCCCCACAGGGAAATTGATAAAACACAGAGCAGGTTTCATGGTTAAAAAAGGCTGAACCTGAGTGACCACAAACCTGGGTCTGTTCTATCAAGTCCCACGGGCTCTGCTCTTTGTCCATGCCTATCACACAACACCATAAAATCACTCAAAAAGAGAGATTTAACACTACATGGCACATGTGTTTTGGAGCACAGGTTTATCCTGATGGGCCTCTGTGGAGGGTTCCTGATACCAAGTAGCTCTAAAACAGCAGCTTCTGTACACTCTGGAGAGCAGAGAGCCAAAAGCAGGAGTTAAACAGAAGTTGTTCCTCAGGCTTCTCTGCTACCAGAGTGAGGACTGGAAATAGCAGTGATGATGAGTAACAACGCTGAGTATCAGTGATTGGAACAGAGCCTGACGTTTACTTAAGCGCTAATACCGTGAAATTTAACTTACTGTGTCTGCAGGAGGCAAAACAAAAGTCACGCTGGAGTTCTGGAAGAAAGGCTGCTGCTCCTCCTTTCAGAGGAAAAGCCTGACTGGAAGCACAGTGGTGCTGGCAGCCTCACCTGCCTGCTCACCTGCAGCACCCATCTAAGCAGATCATTTCCTATCTAATCTGTACTAATGAGTGCCAGGGAAAGCCCCGAGGCTGCCCAGCAGAGCCTCATCCCTCAGCTGCTGTCTCTGACTCGCCCAAATCCCTGGAAAAGGGAAAAGCACCCTGCTTGGATGCTCCCAGCCCATCCCAGCTCCATCCCTGGAGCTGCAGCCCCCTCAGCCCCCCCGAGAGTGGGCAGAGCAGGGCACTGATATATGTTTAAATAAATAGATTTACACTCCACGCCCAGCAGGGCAGTGCTGAAGAGCTGTGCACTCCAACTAAGGATTGTTCTGTATTCATCTGCTGGAATTAACTTCCAATAGGAACATCTTTTGAGGACTAGAGTGGGGAAATGTGAGAAATAGCTTTTTCTGCTTTCATTAAAAAAAATAGCATTTCCTTAAATAAGGAGTTCAACATAGTTTTAAATAAGTGTAAAATTAGTAAAGAATTGGCAAAACAACAAGTTTACCACATTTTAAGACCATTTTTGTCTCATTTGATGGGGAAGCAGAGCTGTCAAAGTGATCACAACTTCATTATGCTTACAAATACTATAAAATTACTACTTCTGATTTGTGACTATATACAAAATACTCCATCCCTGGGAGTGTTCAAGGCCAAGTTAGATGAGGTTTTAAGCAGCCTGGCCTAGTGAAAGGTGTCCCTGCCCATGGCAGGGGAGTGGGACAAGATAACCTTTATGGTACATTCCCACCCAAACCATTCCAGGATTCTGTGACTCTGTAAGACAAATGTACAGAGCCAGAAATATAGCTTTTCAGATGATTTCTTGCTCCATTATTTTACTTTAAAAAAAGGTTTCTATTAAGATTTTTTAATGGTCCATTTAAAAAAAAAATCATAAATTAAGAAAATACAGCACAATACATTTCTTCTGCTTAAAACAAAACTCTCAATATGTAATAGATTAAAATGGCATCAACTCCCAGTTGCAACATCACCCTAAATTCCAGCTGAACAAAAAGAACTTTACAACTCCCCTTCTTGCCCTCCACCACCAGCAGTAGTTAGGTCCATGGCTGTGCATTCCAGAAAGATCATTGCTTCCTATTCATTTATTGCATTTATAGGGAAGAACTTCTACAGCAGCAGCAAAATTGTGTGAATACACACAAAAACCACAACTGAAACGAGATGCAACTGGAAATGTAAAGAAATGTAAAGATCATCCCAAGCCCAAACTTGAAAAGATGGCCTTGAGATTCCAAAATTACTCTGCTTAGGTATGCGAATTTCCTTGGTCACCAATAATTTTAGTTTCATGTTGCAAAAGCTGCACGAGCTTAATTTCTGGAAAATGAATGCAACTGCCCTGCTCATGCTATTGACCCATCACAGATCCACTCAGAGCTTCAGTTTAATCCATCACTGAAAATTCCAATCGCTGCTTCACACACCCAAAAGGGACAATTTATCATGCAGCTGCTTCTGGGGTTTTCATCTATGGCCATACCTTACTGCAAAATACCAAATGTTCCATGATTTACAAAGTTGTTATGGAAAATCACTGATCTCAGCACAAAATTTACTTGCCTACAAGCACCAGAATGATGATAAAACTAAGGCCATTTTACTTGCTTGACAAAAATAAGCTGCTCTCACTAGCAAAAATTTGAAAACAGTTCATAAAGCTGGCAGCCACCAAGATGTGTATAATAAAATGCACAGATTTACAACAAAAACAATTACTTAAAATACTACTTCGTATTTAACTGTTTATTAAGTTATGTGTAATCCTGAGAAAAGCAAACTGGCTCAAAACTTCCTGGTGAGTAACAAAGTGCAGTTGGCAGCATGAGGGGATAAATGAGTCTGATAAAAATTTAACATGTAGACTCCCCAAAGCCACTGCTCATGGTTATTGTATTATAAATTCAAATAAAAAAAATATGAGAAAAATAATAGTGTTTAGCACTAATGCTAGAAACTAGGAATACCAGGCTTGGTGTTATAAAAGTATCTCATCACTGCTGCCAATACATGTATTTCTGTTTCAGACACTGAAATCCTGACCAGTAATGGAAACTGTGACATATAATCCAGCTTGACATGTCCCATCTGTGAGCATCTGCCTCCAGGTTTTGGGATACTCAAGTCTCACACTTCAAAATCACAGCAGGAGAGAGATCAAACTTGGAAAACAAGGAACAAAAAGGAGAGATGCAGAGAAAATTAGCTCCCTACAAAAAAAAAAATATATATCAGTTAAATTCTGAAGTTGATCCCCTATCATCAGTCCAGAATTTGGAGAATAATGCTTAAATACACATAATATTTACTGGTTGAGAAATGCAAATCACTTGAATACCCAACCAATGGATAGAGAGGCACAATGGCTTTTCTTCAAAACAATAAAGGATTCCTACTAAGCAGCTCTTGCAAAGTGCCCTCAAAATGTGTGGGCTGGTTTATCAGAGCAAAATTCTGCTATGCTTGCATGACACTGGAATACTGTACACTTAAAAATGAAGACTTCTCTATCATTTACCAACCAGGATAAGTCCAGATAGAAGCAAAATGAGAAACTATCATTTCTACAACAGATTCTGAATACACTTAATAGGCTCTAAATCTCTAGGGATGCCATAAAAAAAAGGGGGGGGGGGGGGGGGCAATTGATCAAGGCAGTAATTTTAATTCAGCTACATCAGACACTGCAGGCTTTACCTAAATGAGCAAAAACTGAGCTTTTGCAGCAAGCCAAACCTCCCTTTTATTAAAAGAACATCAATGATAGGATTTCCTTTCATATGAAAGCAACATTTCAAGAGCCCTTGAACAGCCAGGAATGCAGCTCCATGACAAAGCCCCAGCCTGCAGCAGCCCTGCACTTCCAGAGAGACATCAGGGCTGCTCCGAGGTGGAGCAGGCACTGCCTGGAAGCAGCACAGGGACCCTGGTACCAGTAAGGGGTACCCCACCTACTCCTTCACACCTCTGTCCCAGCAGCATCAGCAGTGAAAAGGTCACTGCCAGTGGCTCAGAGAAAACCCCACTGCTCAATAGCCCAGCTTGCTTTTCTAAACACGCCAAGAAATAAAAGCTGCTCTGAAGGACGTGGCAGGCAGACATGCGTTTTCAAAAGGCCACCATGTGCTCAGAGGAGCTCTTTTTCCCCATTGTGTTCTCTGAACACAATGTGATAAGTGAACACAGATGTACCAGTGACATTTGGGGGTGTCCAGCTCCAGCAATCCTGCACACGCTGCCCGGGAAAGCTGCAGGGAAAGTCAGGCCACCGTGGATCGCTGCTGTGCAGGCACCGTGGGAACAGCACAGCCCCACAGCACAGAAACTTTTGCTTTCAGAATTATTACTCCTGGGCGTGAGGAACTGACCCAGATGGTTTCAAAATTTGCCAGGAAACAATATTACAATGCTCAGTTAGAAAGCTCTTCCTCCCACTAGCTAGAAAGGATTAGAAGCTACTTAGTAATAAACTATAGTTCCCACTTGGAGTACCAGTGTGAGGTACCTGAACAAGCCTTGCATGATGAAGGACAGGGCAACACTGCTACCTTTGTAAATAAAACTAGCAGACAGTGCTCTCCTACACAACAAAATGCCAGGAATAACTAACTACAACAGCAGAAACATTTTCAAGTTCTCCGCAAGCCAACTTCTGATCTGCTGGTAACAATGATAACTACTTGTCCAGACCAACTATCATTCTTCAAGAAAGTTCTCAGATAAGATAATCTTGAGCCTAAAATGCTGATTTTATTGTTCTACTACTGTTCTCATCCTGATGATTCCTACTTTGCAGCTTTGCATATTACTCATTAGGTCTGTGCTTATTTGTACATGAACACACCCAACCAAAATCCTGAATTGCCATCAATCTGGTACAAGTCCCAGGGAGGGAAAGAAAGAATTCAGTGAAGAGTTCTTTTCCCCCTGCTTCTTAATTCTTCCAAACACTCTGGTGTTCCACCCTGGAGAAGTGGTAAGTCTCACTGAAAACTACCGGTTACACTGTGATCCTGCGCCAGCGGCAAATCACTCCAACTGCCCTGGCACCATCATTTAAAGTCATTTTCCATTTAAAGACTCTCACATCAGCGCCAGCACAGCCTTTCATTACCCATCCCACTTAATACCCACAATCTCTCCACAGCTCGCTCGCTGGTCTCCACTGACCAGGCAGCACACAGAGACTGATGTGCGGATTATTGGGATTCCTAATGCTCCTCTCCCCGCTGGCCCAGCGCAGCTCTTGGCTGCCTGCCTGACCCGCAACACGTGTGGCTTTGTCAGCCTAATGCACTCTGGCATCTGCACAGTCTCGGGGCCCTGCTGCACGGCTCCCAACACTCCCAGCTCCTTCACTTCCCAGCACTGCTGGGAAAGGAAGTACAGAAGTGAGTGTCTGGGTGTTTGCCACCGTTTGATTTCCAAGAGGCAAATACGTGAGGTGTCCTGGTGTAGGGCAAATTTTAGGAGGAAACCTCTGGGGGGGGTCTCCTCTAGGAAAAGTCGATTCCAACCACCCCTCCCCCACCAGGTTTGGGAAAAATTTCCTTAGAGAAAAGTGGAAAAAACTATTTATTTAACAAATAGAATATTCACAAGCATAGAAAATTTGGATAATATGAAAACAATGAAACCTCTCCTTCCTCTGAAGAGATGGTGGAGTCAGAGTCCGTCTGGCTCTGGTTCAATTCTCCAGTGGGGGGCTGATTGCCAGGCCCCGCTGTAGAAGTCGGGGAGGCCCCCCAGGGATTCCCTGGTGTCTTGGGCCCTAGTGATGCCAAGCAGTCCCAGGAGGAGGGGAAAGAAAATAAAAAACAGCAAAAGAAACAAAGTCTCTCCCTGCAAAAAGCAGAGAAAGACCCGAGGAAACCCTCTGCTGTGAGCTTTCTGAGCACCCAGCCAGAGAGTGAGCAAGACAGCCCTGTCCTGCCGGAACGCAGCCCTCAAGGATTTCCCGGGGAGTAAAGGTAACTCCTGCACACAAACGTGCGTGGTTTTTTTCTCCGCTTTCACTCTCTCTGTCTCTCTGGGCCTAATTTAAAGCTGTAGAGCTTCATATCCAGCATAAGCAGGAGGGACGACTGGGGATACAAAAGAAGAATCATTTGGCCAACCCAGGACATGAGGTAAGAACAGCAGTGTCCAGCACAATCCTTTAACCAAAGCCTTGTGTTGACTCTCCAGCCTTTCTCGTACAAAACATCCTCCTCACTCGGCTGTTGTCTTGCAATGACTCAAAATCTGCACATCAGGAATACAGATCTGAGTAATTTCTTTTTATATAATCTACCTTCTGTTAAACTAAATAATCACAGTGAAAATTCAAAGATGTGGACTCAAAAATTATTTGTGACCGAGTCAGTTGTCATTCATGCATTTAAGGGGTTGTTGTTAAACTGTTCCTATGCCCGGCAATTAGTCAGGGCAGAAAGAAATGAGGCTTGGGCATTTTTCTGTAGAAAAGATATACTGAGGTATTTTTTAGGTGTGAGACAATGCATCAGCCCTGTAAATTCTGACAGGATGAATATACAACAGGAAATACCACACAACGTGCAAATAGCAAATAAATGCAAATTTACCATCATGTGTAACTAAGAAAGTGAAACTGGTTTGTAGATGAATGAAATACAGAAACTGGCAGAGATCTTACTTGGAAATTGAAGAAAAGAATACTGAGAATACAGCTGAAGATTCACTTCCTCTGTACAACAAACGAGAACAGAAAGCTCAAGAACAGCACATGGCACATCCTCTACAGCCTTCTCAGACAACACACACTGCCTGACACACCAATATTGTCTACTTTATATCTGTTGTCATGTTACAGAGATTTTGTGAATTATATGAGCAGGCAAAGATAAAACTACCAACTATATAACTAAATACAGGGATTTTTACACAACATATTACAAACTTTTCTTTCTTGCGCTACTAAACACATACCAATTATTTTAGGATAGCAAACAGTAACAAAACAACTAAAGGAAAGACACTAATAAGATGTGTCAGGTTGGGTTCTGGTTTAAATGAATCATCCAGCTCCCAGCATCACAGTACCCAGGTACCTCAGTCTCAGGTGTATTTATTAAGATACCCATTGGTTAGGGTTTATTTCCATTTAACTGTAGGGGAAGTTTTTTTTGAGCTCTGGGACTACACCCCCCTGGTGATACACATCTACCAGATTAAAGAAATTACTCGCTTCTGGAGATTTACAGAAATGACTCAGTGGGATTCTAGTATGTTATGCTGCTTCCTCCTCTAATTTCTGACTGGATTTGTGCAGCTAAATGCTTATCACTAGAATTTCCAAGTTAAAGCAAGCTAAAAACAGAACCTTGTTTTTACTCGAACGCATTGCGGAAAACAGAGTTGAGCAACCACTTCCTAAGGAGCTCCTACCCGCACTCTGCACCAAAACTGGGGACTAAAAGAGCACAAGCTTTGGGGTTGGCATAACCTTGTGAGCAATTACACACATACGAACCATCTAGAGGAAAAACAAGAAAATATTTTTCATCACCATCTCTTTTCATAATCTGCAGGGTCACTCGGAGCAGCAGCAAGCGCCAGGATTCAAACCAAACAAACCTTCCCCATCTGTCTGCACTGCCTACACGAGACAGCACTGCCTATTCCTGCCATTCCTGCTTCCCAAACCCACCTATTCCCCCTTGAGGAAGCCACAAATCCAGAGGGGCTGGCACCAGTGCAGGGGTAGCTTTGTCACTCATGGTGAACAGTGAGGAAAGTCCTGAGTTCTGAAGTCCCAGCATGAGATTTACAGCCTGACCTGGAACCCCAAATGCCTATTAACATCTATAAAAGCTGAGTAGCAGCTTGGAAAAACATGCAGGCTTAAGCTGACTACCTGAAATCAGCCACTTCTACTAAAAACACAGGACTATGTGAGGCAGGAAAGGTAGAAGCAACCCCTTCATCTGCAGTAACAAATTTTTGCTTTTCCACTATGTTTCCTCTGAAGAAGTTGAAAGCAATCAAATACCACAGCAAAACACATGGAAATTATCACTATGGCACAAAAACAAAAGCAGAGAAGCTTTTATGTGCCTCCTTTTAACAAAAGAAAGTCCTCTTGACTGACTTAAGCCCACGCCCCGAGGCAGGGGCTTGGTTTGGTTTTGTTTCTGTTTATTTCAGTTTCCCTATTTATTCAGCTTCTTCCCTCTCCCGGTGGCAGCCAGGGCAGCACGGGCACGGAGCTCCATCCAAAACCAACAAGCAGCCCTTGATCCTGACAGCCACTCCACGCTGCTCTTTGAAACACAGATAAACCGTGTCCTTGTGAACCTGGGAAAAGCTTCGTGCCTTCTCTAAAGGAAAAGGTAACAAATCACCTCAGAGCTTTCTTGAAAAGAACTCCTATTTTTGACCCCAAGTGTCACATTAACCTCAAAGAAGGAAGTGGAGGTGAAGAGGGAAAAGCCAACAAGTTACACAGTCAAAGCCTGATGTAGCTTAAATGCTACTTACACAGCAGTTAAAAAGCTACCAGGTGAGTTGGAAGAGAATCCTTTGCTCCATCCCTGGAGGCTGCAGACATTTCCCAGAGATGCTGGCACAGATACCAAATGCTTGGGAGGCATCTGGCTCCTCTGCTCACAGACAAATGCACTTTGGTGGTGTTTCAGACAATACATCCCACACTGAAGTTTAACCTCAGTGACACCAATTCCACCAGCTTCAAGTGAACTTCTTTTGCCTTACACAGGCAATGGACTGACTAAGGGATCAGGACTGAAGGAAGAGTAACATGAACCTTTTAAATACATTTTTAGCAGAAAACCTGGATACTAAATATCTTTTGCTCATTTTGACATCTGCAGCAGAGCTCTCCTTTGCTCTGCTTCCCTTGGGAATGGTGTGCTTGCACTGAGGTACAAATCCAGGTCTCTCATTCTCCTAATCTCAGGTACACCCAGCCAGCAAAAATGCAGTGTGCTTTTCCATCCCTGTTCTGCCCCAACAGTGCCCTTTTCTTTACAGAAGAGGTTAAAACACAAGTTTCACCAAAGTAGACAGACTCCCATCAAAGTACTTGGTAAAAGAAGTCTCCAAGAAAAGGTTTTTCTCGGGAAACTGGATTTTTAACTTAAACAGATGTTGTCTCAAAGGCTACGATCTCAATGACTGACATGTAGTGACACAAAATACCTGCTAAGCTCATAAAAGAACCTTGAATGATAAAGTCTAAAGAAGCTGACCTGTAAATGGGCAGCATGTACAATATCCACTGCAAAACCAGGACACAAAGCCTTTGACAAGCTATTTCTTCACTGCTTAAAAAAACAAAAAACCACAACAGCTTCCCACTGACCTGCTTTAAAACAGGTTCCAGCAACAACATCTTTTCTGTATTTCTCTTTTCATTTCAGCAAGAACATCAAGTCACTTATTCCCCCTTCTCACAGGAAAATATCATTTCCACAACACAGGGTCGAAATTTTCTGTCAGAATTTTACAAACCATAAAGTTCTACTTGCAGATAAACTCTGCTAATCCCGTACCACACACGGATGCACAACGAACCTGCCTGGGTTACAAGTGATGAGAAAGCTTTTGGATCCTGCAATACTTTATAACAAGCATTTTACAGAAAGCAGCTACAGTAGTATTAAGGTTGTGATGATGTGCTGGCTTAAGTTCAATGATATCTACAGGAAGATATAAGCTTGGTCTAAATCAACCCCATGAAGCTGAAAAATAGAACCTCAGACTTGCAAGCCTGCTTTCATGGGAACCACAGAAAACTGGGAAGGTTATTCTAAATATTTCATTCATTATTTCAATCACAGCATCCCTCAAATTCTTTCAACCTAAGTAGGACATTCATATATCAGCTGGACTGATTTTTCTACTGATCTAAACTTCCCCCTTTTCACAACTGTTAGGAACAGCCCACCCACTGCACAGGTCTTGGCAGGTAAGGTTCATCCAGGTGCCTCAGGACAGAGAAGGAAGAAGAGTGGTAGGCAAACACTCCTGGAAAAGCAGGAGCCAGTGAAAGAGGCTGTGAATAACTAATACCTGCCTACCCACTGAAGCACACTAATTATAGAGAATAATTGAACAACTGCTTTCCTTACTCAGGGAGGTGCAGATAAGAGGCATGGGCCTTCTCATACCTCGGATGGGAGTTTAAAGTGCTCTCAGCTGGCAGCAATGCATGGAAAAAAGTCACCGGCTGTGACAATTAACAGCTTCATTTTAAGTCTCTTTTGTTCAAGTAACTCTTCCACTCAGACACATTACATGAAACAACCCTCCCTCAACTAAACAGATTTATTCAAGGCACACAGCTACCACCTGAATGTAAAACCCTTAAGGCCCTTGAAGCAGCCACACTGTTTTAATGCTGTGGAGTTAAAGGTGTAAAGTGGACAAGGGGTCCAGTGTTCTCTTATAACCCCAGCAACACTTGACTGTATCAGCTAATTCTTCTTTAAAACCAGATTCCCAGGGAAACTCAAAAACAAAGCCATGCACCAGCCTGCAGAGGAAAGGGAGAGATGTCTACAAAATGAGTTACTTCAGGACATGCAGAGACGTGTGAAAAATGACCTAGAACTGAGGGTAAGCAGCAAATCCTTAAATGAGATGTAAAGTAAGGTATGGATAGATTTCACTTAAGAAGTTGTTTACCAGCAACATTCCAGGAAAAATGTATTTCAATTAACAGACCCATGTTGATTTTATCCACAGTCTGTCCACTCAATCACTGTTTCTCAGAACTGGATGCGTGGTGGGAATTGAATCTCTTTGTGGGAACTGGTGTGAACATTTGCTGGAGCTGTGTGCAGTCCTGCCTTACCTCTGTTCCAAACACAACACAACCTTCATTAAAACCTTTCTTCATTAAAACATCTCAGTTGTGAGATTTTTGTGCCACTTGCTGCCTTGAATTTGAAAAAGAAATAACACTTTTTTCTATAATACACTTTACACAGAGGCTAAAAAGAGACTGCTTGCATAACAAGTCTTATGCAATTTCCCAAATAAATTTCTACCTTTGTAGGGGGGGAAAGATTTTGATGACTTGAAGATTTTCATGGCTGCAGATTTAGCTTCAAAAGCTAGAGTCCACATGCCATTCAAAATCGTACTGATAATTATTGCCACCACATTAGCACCCAAAGATCCCATCAGGAACAGTGCCCCAGTGTGTAACAACAAAAGACAACCTGACAAAATACACAATTTACCACCAGAGTGTATTCTCTAAAGAAGAGGCTGACACCAGCTAAAGAAAACCAAACCAAACCAAATCAAATCACTAAAACACAACTTCAACTTTATGAACCATCTTCATCCTGGAATACTTTGCTAGAAAAAATACAGTAGTAAAGTGTCTCTTGTGCAAAACCTAGGCTAAGAAAAAACCCACTAAAATACCATGCAACTGCATGATCATCATGAAGATGTTTAAAAAACAAACAGCCCTCACACTGTAAACACAAGCAGGTATGTTAAATCACAAACAATCCAAGTAACTCAGAGAGCAAAAACAGAAGTAAAAAAAGAAGCTCAAGCAGCAGCACAGAAAAAAAATAAGAGAGCAAGGGTCTTGTCCAACAGACAAATTTTGACAAGTATTTTCACAGGTCTGGAAAAATTTTTCTTCTCCATTTTTTGTTGTTTTTGTGACTTGGCCTTTTCTCTCCACTGGTGTTTCCCTGATATTCACTCAGCCCCCAGGGCTGGCAGTGACCCTGGCCCTGCTGAGGAACAGGAGCAGCCTCGTGCACCAATCCCTGCTCCTGCTGCTGCTCCAAGCGGGAATCTCAAACCTCCATCCAGCCCTGCAGCTGCACTGGGAACATGCTGAAAGTGTCAGTGATTCAGCAAGGAAAAGAAGCCTTAGGTTCATTTTCACTGAAAATTGAAGAGGTCCACTGCAAGTTTCAGATCTTGGAGGCCCAGGGGATTTTCAGCAACAGCTTCAGCTGGGTAACAGGGAGCAGAAGAGGGACATCAATCCTGGCAGAGGCAGCGTCCATCCCACCAGAAACTACAGACATTAAATTGCACTTTCACAACTGAGCTAATCAGCCTCATTTTGAACAGAAGTTGCATTTATCTTCATAGAACAGCAGAGTTTTTTCTTAATTATCCAAAGTCAGTGGCAGTGAATATTGAGCAAACTGACTCGGGGAAGCAATGTAGATAAAAAACAGGAGGGCAGGCAGCCTTGCATTTGCTTAGCAGTAGTATTCAATTTTCAAATAAAGTAGCTCTTTTTAGAGATGAGAATTACTTTCTAATTAATCACCAATCAGTCACCAACCAACCAATCACCAATCACATTTGATACGGTACCTTTTTAGAAATAAATACTAAATTCTGTGCCAGCAAAATTCTCCCTTTTTCACGGAATCACACAGGTTGGAATAATCCTTTAGGACAGAGTCCAACCCTGCACTGCCAGGTCCACTACTAAACCATGTCTCCAAACACCACACCTACACATCAGCTAAGAGAAAAAAGCATTTTTAGATGTTGGAGTGCAAAGGTTTAAGACAAATGAAGTGTACAGCAGTCAGCTAAAGTAAGAAAATTACATTAATTTTTTATCAAACTCACCCAGAATTAGAGCAACACCTCAGAATTTTGATCACCATCTCTGTGTGCTTAAGATATTCACAGACACTAATATAACAAACTTGAAAGCATTAGAGCTCCAATCCAATCCCTACAAGACAGGAGGTCTGAGGTGCACGGACTCACCTGCTGCCTTGCTCAAATACACAGCTCTGCCTGACAGGTTTGAGCCTGTCAGAAAGCAGAAACCACTCTGGAAGGCTCCATAGCCATTTCAGCTCCCCTAAAAACACAAGTGGTTAAGGGCTGACAGGTACTGCACAGCAGAAAGGTGTTGCATAATTGCCCTGAAATGTCTGTTCAAAAACTCCACAACAGAAATGCGTATTACTCTCAGGAACTGGGCTGTTATTTCATGTGGCACCCATAATTACACAGCAGCTGAAGATTTCTGCAAACACAGAGCAAAGAACAGTCCCAACAAGCCTAAAGTGAGCAATGTTCTTGGTTTGACCACGGCCTGATGAGAAGGACATCAGGGAAGAGGAAGGGAAGGGGAAAGGTGCAGAGAGGTGCCTCCATGAGTCTCCTGATGGAACTGACACACCAGCAACAAATCTGCCCTGACCACCTGGGACAAAAAGCATCACCCCTTAAATACACAGTGGTCCTCAGGCAATGCAGGGATTGCACGGGGCTGTATTTCTTTCCAAGTCACATCCTGGCTTCCTAAGCTTGCTGGGTACATTATATAACTATTAATTACACCGCTGTTCAGCGTGCTTTAACTGCAATGATTCAAACTGCTTCCAGGAGCTCACTAATCCAAAGTACAATCCTCCTGACAGCAAGTGACAGATTCGGAATATTCAGTTCTAGCTGAGAGGAAGACAAATCAAACCCCTCATCTGTCTGCTGCAAAAAGAGCCAATATTCCTGCTGACCAGAGCCACAGCTCCGTCAGGGGCTGGGACACGCTGGCCATGGGACAGCTCTGGGAAACAGAGGAGCCAAGCTGTGCTAAAACAGCAAAGTAGGACTTCTTTAAATTTATAGGGAGAAAATTGGGTCTGGGTTGCATTTCCTCACAGGCACTGAAAGGTTTCAGCCATCAGCCACCCTTCCTTGGACACGTGCTCTGCCCGTGCCCTTCCCAGCCACTCTGCCAGCTGGGATCTTCCCTGCAAGCTCCAACACAATCCTGCATGCATTATTTATCCCTCTTGCTAAGTCATGCAGTGGGCTAATTACTTAAATATTGTAATGATATTTTACAATGGCTGTACTCTGTTATACTGATCTCTGTGAGCTTGCTTTTGCTGCATGTTTTGAGAGAAGAGCATATTTTCCTGAAGTATAAAAAAGCCCAAGTTTGACATTCTTTTCAAGCCTAAGAGCTGGATGTCACAAGTGAATTTTTAGAATTATCAATGTATTCCTAATTAAAACAATGTTAATGTATTATTGGATTTCTGCTTTATCTGCTAACAACCACAGAAGAAGTTTTTTCATGAATCTAATGAAATATAACAATAGTTATTAATTATTTTAAGTGTTGGTCACAAAGTTTTTTTTTCCTTCCAATAGACTGTCATTTTTCTTCTAAAACTCTCTGAGACTTCAGTTAACATAATTACCAAACATCTGAAAGCTGAGAGACTGGCAACATTTTTATTAACAAACTTAAAATCAAGTCAAGACACATTTGCATGCCTTGCTTACCATCACATTAAACTTCACTGGGATAAATGCTCCTCTTCAGACTCAGAGAATTGTTACAGTAAAACACTGCTGAGAATCACTCCTTTCTATATACTCAACATGATGTAAGCTACACAGCAGAGCAATTAAACAATTATTTATGTCTCCCTATCCCCAGGATGCTCTTCAGGCTATGCATGATTCAAGGTGTACTCGCTGCAGTTTTGTGAAGTGAACAGTATTTCAAAAAATACAACAGTCCCAGTAGTTCAGAACTGGTTGGGAAACTTTTCCTGCCTGGAGCCAGCAATTCTTCCAGGAGGAGCTTTACTTGAAAAGCTGTTAACGATAATACCCTGAACTGGCACAGGCAGGGAAAGCAGCAAGCCACGATAATCGACCTGTCTTACCTACTAATAATCTGCTGGCTATACAAGCAAAGACATGGATACAACTCCAGGGAGAAGGGATGTAATCTTTTTGATACAAGTGAGCACGTAGATGAGGCTCATTGAAAACTGTAGCTCTGCAAAATTTGGTGAATCTCTTGGGCTTTTCTGGGTATTTTGTTTCATTCTGCTTGAAAACAAGAAAATGTTTGGTCACCATGATGCTCTCTTTTTAAAAAATGAATCCAAAAACAAACAGAAAAGAAACAGATCCACAATTGCAGCAGTCTTAGGCTCTGTTCAGACTTTAGAGGCTGCAGGAAGACCAAGAGCAAAGAGCTGTCCAAGGAGTCCTCTGCTTACACAAACATAGACCACGCTGTTCTCTGAAGTCTTTGTTAGGGCTTTATTCAACACATATCTCAAATCTTTTTTTATCTATTAAAAACATCTACTGAACAAACAGTCTTGGAGAAAAAAAAGCAAGATGACAAAAGACAACCGTGTAAAGTTTCATGTCAACTTATTCCCTTTCTTCTCAGTGCATGGATCCCAGAGGCCTGATCCAGCCCTTGCAGCTGACAGCAAAGTGCTGCCTGATTTCTGCAGCCTCTGGACATGACTCAAAAAAATCAATGCAAGAAGCAAAAGGTCACATTCTCCCCAAGCATCAACTACCTGTTGAACCAGGACAGACTTGCAAATGCCAGCACACTCAGAAATAAAGCGACCAACTGTTATTAAACTCATTTCTTAGCACAATGTCTGTATTCCCACACCGTGACTAAGTAAACCTGCTCCTCACACTACACCTCTGGGGAAAAAAAAATAAATAAACCACTCGTGCTTGTGACAGCTTTTATAAACAAGTAAGTGTAGTACACAGCTGTAGAACTTCAGAGTTTTGAATTCAGAGTGCCAGTGGGAAAGTTAGTCTGGCTTAAAACTCAAAAAAAATGGCAAGAGAGGAAAAACTAGAGAGATGGAAATCAGCCCAAACTGCTGCTCAGTGCTATCCTTCACTGTCCCTGCACATTAGGGAAAGCCCTGAGAACTGTAACAGGTACATTATTACGGATCTTTTTCCATTACTTGCTTGACATGCTGGGGCATTGGCAGCAGGAATTGCTCTTCCAGGCACAAGAAGTGAGACTGTCCTCACGTTTTCCATCTTTCCAAGTGCTCAGGCTGGACATGAAGGTGTGATCTCCCAAGCATTCACAGAGCAGGTATGCAGCATATGGGCTTGATATTCTACCCACGCTCTGTTTGTCATCGATTTTTCTATCAATTTGTTAATTTGTAATTTGGAAAAAAGTCATCCTCTTCACAGGACAGCTTTTCCTTACAGGAAGTTTCACTGTTGCTTCTCTGAATGCTGATTCAGTGTCTCTCAGCCCAGCAGTGTGAATTCCTGGCGTGCAGTTGAACGTTCCCAGCTGATACAACCCAGGAGCCCCCAGGAACCCTTCACAGGTCTCCAGTTCTGAATGCAAATGTGTGGTCCCAGCTGGCAGAGGTGCTGCCAAACTGTCACTGTCAATAAGTTATTTAATGAAGCTCAAAATTTCACGGTTTGAGCTCTGCTATTCCAGCCTGTCCCTGTGGACAGCCCCACAGTCCCAGGGATGCTAAAAAAGCGTGTCTTGGATGCATCAGATCTTCTTGACCTCAGAAGTTAAGCAACTTGCAACTAACTTGACTCACATCCGGCAATAAGTACTCCTAATTAATGACTCTTAATTGCTACCAGAGCCCTGTATTCCCACACCCATGACGAAGCATGTTCCTCGCTCTGCTAAACCCTGTGTAAAATTGCACAACTCTGACAACCCCATGCCTTTAGTACCACAGAGCTGAGCCACTCCTTCCACACTTCAGGAGCAAAGACATCGCTGTACAGGAGAGAAAAAAGTGTCCAAAAAGTACTCACCACACCATTCCAGCAGCCCAACATCACTTGCTTTCTGGCTGCCCTCGCTCTTTTTTTTTTAACCATTATCTATACAGTTCAGAGAAAGGAAGATAAACATTGTTAAGTCTGAATTCACATGCAGTTTCTGAGAAGATACTTCAGAACCTAAAGTGCTTCCCAAAAATGAACTTTACTCCTACAGGCTATATGTGGACTTCATAGTACATTTACTTTACAGACAGGTGAACCTATGCAGGTGAGTTACCTAAATGTCCAGAATGAGAGCAAGTTAAAGCTTTTTTTTTTTTTCCCCACAAGAAGCAGTGCCCGAGCTGCCAGCTCACAGGGCTGGAGGGTACAGAACACCCACCAACCACTCCCAACACCCCTTTCCTCCCAATATTTACAGCTTTCTTGTGTGCCCTGCTGGATCTGACCACCTCTTGACACAGATTCTGCTCAGATGAGATTCACATCCCTGTACCCTGTACCAGGAGCACTCCTGCCCTCCTTGAGGGAAGCCCATGCTTGCTCCTGATGGGATCACTGCTGTGGCTCCCAAAAGCCATCGAGGAAGGCAGTTTGCAGGTTAACTCAGCCTCCCTGGGCAAAGCTGGATGATGCCCAGCACACCAAGCTACCCTGAAGCCAAGCTCAGCTCTGCTGCCACACAGAGCACAAGCCCAGCCGTCCCTGTGACAAACCACCCTCCCTCACTGCTTTGCCTTTTGCTCTGACAGAAACCCAGCGCCATCAGACCCTGCTGCAGCAACTCCCGCAACGCAAGGGCTTCCCTTTCAACATTTCTCCTCCACCTAAGACCCACCACCCTTCAAATCAGGCAGCTGCCAGTCTTTTCTCCACAAGTCAAGCCACTTGTGTGCAAAACCAGCAAGACTCGCACAAGTCCCCCGGAATAATTCACCATTTTTATGGGCAGCATTTTTGCACGATGCAGGTTTACGAATTGCTGAATCACAAACACTTCCTAAAGCTTATTAAATATTTCTGTTAAATTGATCCACACCCATAAATAACAAATGAAAAGGGTTTTATTTCTCCGTGAGGCACCTGTAATAAGGGAGCAATGGCAGCAAACAGGCAGCAAGCAGCTCCCTGGCCCTATTAGCATTACAGAGGAAAGCCTCCCCTTCTGCTGCTAATGATGTGCTCTACCCTGTATCCCCAGGAGACAAATGACTGCACTGGCTGATTGACTCCATCACAGGGCCATCATCCATCAATGTATTGCCTCTCTTATTGAAATCTCATCTCAGGAAGAGAAAGTGCTCAGTGCCACTTCCGAAAAAAAACAGCGAAAGCACTTTCAGAATAAGAGCTCCAAGATATATAATGAGAGCCAAATAGTTCAGCAGAGACACACATTTCCAGCAACCTGAGCAGATCAGCATGCTTTGTCCACCCAGGACAAGTAAGATTTACGTCCTTCTGCTAAACTAGATCTTTTTTCTTTTTAATTAAACAAAGGAACGAAACACGTACCATAGACATAAATTTCTTGATCAAATTATAGCACAGACAGTGAAAATAATCATGCAGATTAAAAATGGCATCCTGAGGATATTTAGCTAGCTGAATTGCCAAAGGGTGAATTCCAGCATCTCTTACACAGGCTGAAATCCCATTAACATCATACAAGCCCCACTGTCATCTGCCCATAGAAGTGAAAGAAAATACAAATCCTTCCATATATTTATTTACTACATAGAAAAAAAAAAATAAAAGGGAAAAATCCTATTCCATTAATAAATACCCCTATAATTTATAAAATGCTGCACATTTGGGACCGGGGTGCAAGGAGTAATCCACACTCACCACTCATCAGGCAGTTTTCTGATCAACTTTACATCACTGAAGCCACCAAATGCCAGCAGTTCTGCACCCTCTGTCCAGCTCCCCAAATCAACCACATGAAGTTGCACATGAATTACCCAGACAGTTCCATGCGAACAAAATAATTTAGTTCAGATAAGATATTTTAGATTATGATCAGTCTCACTTCTGTCTACTCAAAAATATAAATCTGAAGAAGGCAGCTTTATCTCAGACAAGATATTTCATCTCACTTAGCACCTCTGCATGTTACAAACAATTCATTATAAGTCTGAAATCCCCATGAACAATCTGCTCGAGAAAACATGTCTAAACATTTATTCCTTGTTTAGCCCTAAACAAAATCCAAAACTGACTTGTTTTGCTTCCATTTTATTTAAAGATAACCAATCTGGTAAGATCCTAAAACTTAAAATTTTTGGAACTTTTGAACAGAAAATCATAGAGTGGCCTGAGTTGGAAGGGATTCTAAAGATCACCTTGTACCAACCACCCTGCCATGAGCAGGAACACCTTCCACTATATCCCAGGTTGCTCCAAGCCCTCTCCAACCTGGTCTGGAACAGTTCGAGGGATCCGGGGGCAGCCACAGCTTCTCTGGGAAAACTGTACCAGAGCCTTACCACCCTCACTATGAAGAATTTTTTCCTAATACCAAATCTAACCCTGCCCTCTGTTCAGTTTTAAGCCATTCCCCTTGTCCTGTCACTTCATGCCCTTGTAAAATTTCCCTCTCCAAATTTTTAGTGCCTTGATCCTTGTGGCATAATGGTGTGCTTCACACTCCCAGGCCAGCATCTCAGAGAAGAGCACATACAGCTCAAAATCAGTTCTCCTGCTTTCATGATCCACATTTTAGATCCCTAGAAGCCCTTTTCCCTACACATTTCCAGTATTACTTAACAGAACGCTGTCTGTGGGTATGATTTGAACTTTCAGAAACACACACAGAAGTTCAGGGATGAAATGTTATCAAAGCAACACCCAGTTTTAACCAGCATTTTGGGTTTTGTAGGGAGGACTTGAAACTCACATGCTTTGGAATTCACTGAGTTACTGAACAGTCAAACAAAACCCAGTGGGCCAGCAAAGAGAAGTGATGCTTTTCTCTCACTTATATTTGAGCTAGTCAGAATTACTATCTTTCCCGTGTTTAACAGGCAGGGATTTTGTTGGTGCATCAATTAGTGCTCTGCTACAAAGAACATGCTCCTAATTAATAGCTGGTTTATGGGAAGAGCAGTGTTAAGGATCTGGTTGTACCTCCAGATGCACCAAAAAAGTGTGAAAGGAGCTCTGCTTGGTATAAAGGAAATCTGTCTGCACAAAGAGACACTCAATGTATTTAGCATATGCCAGCTGTAAAAGAAACTTACATAAACGTAATGGAGGCATTTCCACATTATTTCTACTGTATCCTGTAATCCTGGACATCTGTTTAGGGTTGCATGGACGGGCTACTCAGTGTTCCTGGTCTGCTTTTTTTTACTGTGCCCTTAACATGAAGTGGAAATAAGAGTAATTTGCCCTTACCTGCCTGCAACATGCACACTTCAAATAAATACTTATAAACCCTCCTGTAAGACCTCTTCCCTCTGGAAATGCCCAAATTTCTCCCTTTGCCTCGTGAAGAAAGAGCCCAGTGCAAACAGACAAAGTAGAGCTGCAAGACACAGGCACAGAGAGAGTTTGTATGAATCTTATTTCAGGTCAGAGCTACGTGTTATAAAACTCCAGCGCACCTTGCGAGTGACCTACATTGCAGGACTGGAACCCACTAACCTACAGAACCACCTGAAATCCCACAAAATAGGTCAGTGGGTTTCCTCCTAAGAAGAATTCCCCAGACAAGGAGAGATGCACATGAAATAAAGGACAAGCAGAGCACATGCTTTGCCTGACGCAGGAGCCGCGTGTCTCACTCTGCTGCCATATTCCTGCATGCCAGCAGAACTTCCCAGAAGTGTCCTGAATTTCTGTGTTCCTCACCGAGGGACCCTGGAAGGACCTGCCTGTTTGTTCAAGCCCAAAGAAGCAGGAAGGAAAGGAGCAGTGGCACAGCAAGAACAGTAAGCCCTACCAATAATGCAGTAATGCAAAGTAGCTGGAGTATGAGCGACACCCCATTCAAGATCAGCACTGAACTCGCCTGGAGTTACAGCAGGGCTGCCAAGTTACAGCACAAAAGCCAGGTGTAGCCAGCCAAAACAGTCCATCCAGCCCACAGCACATTTCTTGATTCCTTTCACCTCTCATGAGGGTCTTTGGTCTCATGTACTTTATTCAGGGACCTAAAATTCAGCTAGAACAGAATCCCAGAGTGCTGCACGCTGCTGGGGACCACCAGCCCTGTGCACAGGACACTCAGCCAGGATGCCACAGGAGCAGAGTGTGGCCACAGGGAGCCACACTTTGCACCCACCACCCCTCTCCTCTCAACTATTACTCCAGGCAACACTGCACGCTGCCTTATTTCCAGTTCACCCAATTCCTCTCACCAGACATACCCCACACCCACCAGCCATGCAAAGGCAGCAGCCCCTCCACAGCAGCAGCAGCTGATGGGAACATGAAACAATCAGGGCAATTAAGAAAGGCATGCAGAGAAAGTTACTCTGCATTCCTCTGCCTACCAGTTCCCCACGAGGACCTGATGGGAGCCAGGGGTCAGCATCCCAGTGGACACCACGTCTGTTCACAGCAATAAAAGAGAGTTGCATGCCCTTTCCTCCTACACTCACATACATACTTTGATTTAGATTCCCATTTCCCAGAAAAGCAGCCTATGAAGGAAGGGAAAAATTAATAATATCCACGCTGCATATTATCAGGGATGGATTAGCATGCTCAATGTCGCAGTTTATCCATTAGATCTTTAGAGAGTCTCCAAGTGAAATCAGAGATTGACATTAAACCCTACCACCCACAATTAACTCAAATGGGTAATCTACATAAATATTATCAACACTACGTACCGATGCTGAAGATTTTACTATTTATTTTAACCAAAAGAGCTTTTTATCTTCATAAAAAAAAAAAAGGAAAATGACAGGTATAGCTCTTATTCCTTAGTAGGACATTCAGAAAAAAAAAAAGTGGTAGAAGCAAAGTGAGTCACAGAACCACCATACTCCCTGCTGAATTTGCCACCCACAGCTTCTCAGGTACCCAAATCTGACAACCATAGCAAAGGGGTATTGCCTTGGTGCTGCACGTCAACACTGAGGATTCTCCCTGCTGAGAACGATTTCCCAGAGGTGCTGAGATCTAAGAGAAATCCTGGGGTGATGGTAATGAGATCATTAATGCCAGAGCCAAACACCGCAAAGAGCAAATCAGGACACAACTCTCACTTCTTTCAAACAGCCAAAGTACAAGACACAGATCTTATGCCAGGGTTATGCTTGCACCAGGCTGACAGATAACAGCTGATCTGAAGCTGAACAGCTTCATCTGCTCAGCTGAAGCCTCACAGACTCACTCCTTGCTAGTTTAAAAAATAAGTGTAGCATGAGTCTGTACCAGAAGTCAGCTCATAATGGATCAATAGCCCAAGCCATGTGGCTGAGACACATGTGGTCCTGCAATACAAGTCACAGTTCAAACTTGGTGTGCTGTCAAACCACAGCCCCAGAATTCAGGGTTTGCTGTGAACCATCAGCATTGTCTGCCTGTCAGATGGTGTTTGCTCCTGCCCTTGGCTCCTCTGCCCTGGTGGCTTTGCCAGACCTAGCAGAAGCACTCCTCAAAGTAACAGCCACTTACTTTTAGGCAGTGCTGGTGAATAAGGGATGAGCAACAGGGATCTTGAGAACTCCTGGCACATGGGCAAACATTTTGCAAGTAGGTATTGTGCATTCCAGCACTCAGTACCCAGGCAGAGTCACACTGCACCCCCCTTTACCAGAACAACACTCCCTGAGGGGACACATCCTCATGATGGGGATGGTCCACTGCCACAACTCCAGGCTGGCACAGCCCATGCTTCACTCCTCCAAATCCAACAGCCACTTAAATTCAGCAAACAGGAAAAACAGAGGTGATTTAGACAGCCAAAATAGTAAAACAAATATTCCAGAGTCAAAGCATCAGCATCGCTTCCACAACAGCTTTTTTTAGACAAGTTACATATATCATCTTTATAGAAATTAAGCCACTTAAAGGCCAGCTATGATGCCAAATAAAGCCCACCTTAATGCAGGTGAAAGCTAACTAACTTAAAGAACCAAATTAAACCACTTGGCTTCCAATCACAGCCACACATCACTGCAAGAGTTTTCAGAAGAGTCCTGCAAACACATGGCAAATAAGCAGGGCACATATTAGTTGTATGAAGGTCAGGATCATAAGTCTGGCTCCTCATTCCAGGAATAGCAGGACTATCTGGTGCCTATTCTGGTCAGCCCAGCTCAGAAACAGAAGAGAATTCTTTTCCATGGTGGCATGGACAGTCCTTTGCATCCTTCAAGGTGGGAGTTCAGATCCTGCAAACATGAGAATTTTCTGCAGAACTGAAGGGAAGCAAAGGCTAGGATCTGAGACATCTGTTCTATACAAGAGAATTAACAGTTTTAGTTCAGCTTCTCCTCAAAAAAAGGGATGGCAAAAGGGTGAAGCACTACTCACATCACTCCTTGGGCACCCCACAATGAAATGTACATTCACAACACTTGATGCAAACTCCAAACCCTGCACTTCAGGCATAAAGGTATTTGCAGCAAAAAACCCAGAAATTCTTACTCAATTTATACCTTGCAGAGGACACACACATTTCAACTCAATTTTATACCAAAAGCTCCCATTGTCTCGTCAATTTGCATGTCAGACATCCAGTTGCTGCTTTCACATTTTCCATGGACTTTAAGTGCATTTCTCTGTACTCAAGGCACATTCATGATAAGAGGATGTGGAGTTTGGAAAGGAAAGCATTCATCCCAAAGTCAAAGAAAAATTAACATCAGAGAAGCTCCACTATATCCCACCACTCACCTATTCAACCAAAAAGAAAGTTGCAAAAATGAGTTTCTCTGAAATCATAAGGAGGGCTCCAAACATTCTCTTTCACAATGAAGTCTGAAAACAATCCATGTAGAAACACTTCACAACCCTGCCTGGGAGGAGAGAGGAAGTTCCAAGAGGTGTACAGGAACACAATATATGTAAACTGTCAGAGGACCAAAGAAGAAGAAGAGCAAGGATGCCATTTAAAAAAAAAACAAATAGAAACAGAGAGCCATCACCTACCCCCAAATAGGAACTCACAGGAAATACGAGGCCAAATCCTGCCCTCACATTCTTAGGAAATCCAAAGTAAACTTTCCTTCCGTGTTTGAAGAAGTAATGGATATTGGAAAGGAACATGCATCTGTGGAGAAAACTTCCTGGCAGAAGTTTCAATTCCAGTCTTGTCCTGAGTGTAGGAGCTGCTGTTGCTACACCAGAGCAAACCACCAGAAGAGCCACAGGACACAAGTGAAAGTGGTGACCAGCACCAGTTCCCTGTGCTGTGACACCAATAAAAACCTCCAGGGAAGGAATAAGGCACTGCACACCCCAGCAAACAGCTCCCCACTGCTCAGTCTCCTGCCAGCTAAATCATCACCTCACCCAGCTGAGCACTGTGTTGAACAGAGCTGGTGTCTTTGCCATCATCCTCACAAAAGGAAAACAGTAAAAGAACCCATCATACTTGCTGAAGTAGAAAGTATTAAAAGTTTAACCACAAAATAGCAAGAATCCAGGTGAGGAAAGGAAGTTAGTGACATACTGTAACAAATCCAGTATTCAAGTGCTACAGGTTTAATGTGATCTTTGCACAACAATTCTTCAGAGATGGATTTGACCTAATTTTTATTTAAAAGTGCACCTGAAATATTTATAAACAGCTCCTTGAAAAAAATACAGTCGAGTGCAGTTTAACTGTTTAGCCTCTACAATGATTTTGACTTGGCAGGTCAACTCTAAAACTCACTGCTGTTTGAAGCTCCTTTTACGAGATCCCAGGGAAAGGGGATAGTTGGATCTGAGAAGATAAAACTTCTAACTGCTGCCAGCCACCCCTCCCACAAACTAACAGATTATCTTGAGTCTGAGAAAATATACACAGGGTGAGAATTAGCTAAGGGCCCCACCAGTTCTTAAATCAGAGAATATTTATCAGCCAAAGTAAATTCCACAACAAATAACCAGCTTCACAGTGGAGGGAGGGGGGAAGTAGGTCATACCAGATCTTAAAAAAACCCTGGGCATGCTGTGATTGCACACAATAATTTGATGAAAAACAGTTGCCTCACCATGTCTTTTACTACTTGGTTGAGCTGTTTTTAAAGTGAGTTTGATAAATTTCCGTACGTGTTACTGAAGTAAGTCACAATGAAGCGAGGCAGTTTTAACTGTGGAGAAGTGTCATCAACTTGTCAAATTGCAACTTAAAAGTCAAGCTCATCAGACACCTTATATTTCAAGTAATAAAATTATCAATCATAACTCATTAAGTATCTTTACATCAGTCATTTATTCAAAAAATTCTGAATAATTTCCCAGCACTGACTCGTATGTCACATACTATAACATTCAAAGTATCACCGCAAATAGCTCTGACCTCCCAGAACTTCCCAACACACAATGCTCTCTCACAACACTCAATCACTCCTGCTTTCTGTTATATTTATTCATAAATTATACAAATATGCAAGAAGACATGATGGGCCATTGAATATTTTAAATACTTTCTCAAATTCTACAAACAAAAGCAATTTTAAGAGCAGCAAAAATGAATAGAAAGCTGATGAATTAAATGAATTAAAATTAGAAGCCATTCATAAGGGTCCATTAAAAGCCAAACAGAATTATAATGTTCTAGACCCGAGGATCACATCTGCAAGTAAGGCTACAGCTCTTAACCTGAAATCATCGACTGCTTTTAATGGTCCTTTAAAAGACAAACCATCCTACTACTGCAACAAACAGTTTGAAAATTATAAAAAATAAAAATGTGAGAGCATGTGAGAGCAGGCTGCTGCTCTCCAGATGAACAGCAGCATGGTGGCCAATGAAAATAATAGAGTCTGGTACAGGACAGATCCCATCTGGGCTCCTTAGGGCTCTCCTCCCAGTGACACCCAGGCACTGGTGTGACACTGGGAGCACGTGGGGACTGCACAGCCACCTCCGGAGGAGCAGCTCAGGACCAGGCAGCTGCAGGAGCAACACTTTCCACCTGAGCCAGTGGGGATGCCAAGGAAACAGAAACCCACAAGAATCCAAAGTGCTGGGAAGGTTCAGCTGAACAACAAAATGAGACTGAGCGAGTCAAGAATCAGCTCCAGGTGCACGCAGAACGCTGCTGTCCCAAAGCTCGACCTTACTCAACGCTCAAACCACGCTATTTAAACTGGTTCAAGTTCAACACCTCTGTACATTTTGTAAAAAGCACAGATACTTGTAGCTGATGTGCATCACAAAACACAGAGTGAGGCACTTCAGCGCCCTGTTACTGTAACTCAGAGAGTTTCAATGGCCCGAAAACACGCTCCCCATTAAAAATGTAGGCACTTCACTTTGTCTAAAGCACAGTGCGAACAAAAACAACCCAACAAGCTTTCACCTCCTTTGTCAATCAAGCCAAGACAGCCAAGTCATGCAAACAGCCTGCTGATGAGAGCACCTCAATACACAGCTGCACTCAAGGAAAACGACGCCTTTCACAATAGAAACCTCACAGACTACTTCTCTGGCAGAGCACCGCAATGGGAACTCAATTTCGGAAGGTACAACATGAACAAAATCAGAAATCAACATGGTAGAACAAATCACAAAAAGAAAGGAAAAGCAGAGCACCACATGCTTTATCGCCAACTGATACCTCCAGGACAAACTTTCTGAACCCTCTAACTGAGAAATAGCAAGTTTTGGGGCTTTTCTTGAGATTAAATTAACTATTACATGTCAGATTCAACACCTCATAAAGACCTCTACAGTTTCTCAGCGCAAGGCAATCAGAGAGACCTGACAGCTAAAGCTTTCAGAAGCCCGCACCATTCCCACACTTAGCACAAAGCCGATTCCTTTCTGATGACAACAGCCACCGAGAGATCAACATCTCAGGGAGGGAGTTGTTCTCACGGCATCTTTAGCTTCAGCCGTTTCCTTTCTCGCTTCCTAATCCTAAATCATTTCTACTCCTGCAGAGAACACAGGTAAACCTCCAGTCAAACCACAGAAAACCATCTGCCCCAAACCACAGCCAGAACGTTTTTGGCTGGCCGTGCATCTCCAAAAGGTTCTCTGCACACCAGCAACAACAACAACAAAAAAGCACGGAAGAACAAAAAGATTCAGGTTGTTGCCACATCCATGAAACAGGTCTTCCAGCTCCAATTAAACGCTTGAAAGGGAATTTTTAAAATCCACAAGCTTTTGAACGGGGACAGAAGGGAGCGCATCGGGGGAGAGAGGGGATGCAACCAGCCGATATCCAGGCAACAGAGGAAAAAAATCAACAAGTCGGCGCAGCCCAGCGCGGAGCACGAGCCGCGATGAAAGGTGCGGACGTACCTTGTGGAGGTGCCTTTCCTGACATCGCAGATGCTGCATTTGAAGGCTTCGGCGCTGTTCCTGAAGGTGCACACGCTACAATCCCAAAAGCCTTCGTCGGCTGCAGGTTTGGCTTGCCTTTTCGGCCTTGAGGAGGGGGAGGGAGAGGGGAAGCGTGTGTGTGTACGTGTGTGTTTGGGGAGGAGGAGAGAGGCGGCGGGAGGAGGAGAGAGAGAGAGAGGAGGAGGAGAGAAAGAAAACACACACATGAGAAACCATGTTACAGAGCCCCGAAACCCAGCGCCTGATCGCACCGCCGCTCTCCC
>JAHLSL010000043.1:3395313-3427523 GCA_025920805.1 Petroica traversi | reverse complement strand
AGCCCGGTGGCTGCGCAGGGAGGACCGGAGGGGCTGGGCAGCGGCAGGCAGCTCCTGCTGCGTGCCCTGACCTCGGGGACGGGCTCCTCACGGATGCCTCGGCTGCCACCTCCGTGAGCTGGCTTCAGGCTCGGGGTCAGGGCAGCGGCCCGCCCTGAGGGGAAGGTGTTTCGACGGCGCTGCTGTAGTGCTGCTTCCAGAAATGTTGCATCAATCCCTCAGTGATCTATCGACTCCACCAAGCGCGAGCTGTGCTTCTGCAAAACTCCCGAGGCGGCGAAACGTGGCGTTCCCAAAAAGTGGCATTCTCAAAAAGTGGTGTTGCCAAAAAGTGGCGTTCTCAAAAAGTGGTGTTGCCAAAAAGCAGCAGTCCTGCCCTGGGATTCCCCACGGCCCTTGGGGCCTGTGGAAGCGCTGGCATGGTGGGCTGGGATGGTGGCTTGCCAAGCACGAGCTGTCACTGTCTTTGCTGAGCCCCTTTCACATAGAGCTGATTCCTCTGCAGCAGCAGCCAGAGGAGATGGGGCCATGAGCAGCTGAGGAAGGATGGTGCAAGGGGTGATGAGTGAAGGCAAGAAAGTTGGTACAGCCACACGTCTTGCTGTTCAGACATTCTTTCACCCTGTTTTTCCACTGTGCTTTTCACTGTGCTTTCCCACTTTCCCGGTGGTGACTAAGCCATGCAAACATCTCCCATCCGTGAACAGCAAACTTCATCCCCAGGCAAGGCGCAGGGCAGACAGGAGGGGCGTGGGCTGCACAGAGCTGTACCTGAGAGAGGGGTGAGCGGGGCTGCAGGGAGAGTGTGGAGCAGTCTGAGCAAAGTTGATCTATGGCTAAACTCGAGGGGGAAAAAAAAGAAAATTATTACTTTAAAGCGGACCAGGGTAAGTGGATTAAAGCAGGATAGGCACCTACATGGCAAGACGCAGCATAACCATGTCCTGCACATTAAAGCTTTAGGAATCTGGACTCACAAGCCACAGAGGGGTTTTTCCCTTCACCAGTGCCCATTTTAACAGTCAAATCATGCTGACAGAGTCACCTCCTGTATTTAAAAGCTGCATGTAATCCACTTACTCTACCCGGCTTCCCCCCATCCCTGCCCAGGTAATTTAACCCTTGCTGGCACCTCTACCAACTGCTTTAATTTCCAGACAGAATTCCAGTTACTTTTTTCTTCACCACACAAGTTCCTGAACAATACAGCAAGACGCAGACATACTCCAAGGGCAGAGTTAAGGTTGCACAATTATCACATGTAGGAAGTGTCATTTTCCCATTGCATCTGGTGTTTTCCAAACATTTTTGCTCTTTTAGATTATAGCTGTAACGTTTGCTTTGGGAATCTGTGTGGGAGCAGGAGCTCAGAAGTGCTTGTGGGGTCTGGTAAGCAGAGAGCTGGTGTGCAGACACTATCGGTGTGGGGACAAGAATAGCACCATTCTTGGGGACAACATCAGTGGAGACTCTGAGAAGAAAGGCAGAAAGCACTGAAATTTTGACTCAACAGGAGACTTAGGCATGGTCCAGCTTCTATTTTCTGCCACAGGTGTTTCCCTTAGCTCCACGTTGCTGTGTTAAGCAGGGTGACAGCCACCAAAGTAAGTTTTTGTGGAAACAGCAGGGAGCTGTGGCCCATTTTTAGAAAGTGATTTATCTCCTCAAAAAAAAAAGTTTCAGGGTTTCTGTTTTCATAGCTGAAGTTGTTTTCTTTCCAAAAACCTACTACATCCTTCGTTATCAATTCCCCTGGAAACCTTCCTTCCTTGACAAATAACGCTTTCAACGTCACGTGTTAGAAACTTGGCAAGCCAAGCTCAGCATGACTTCATTCAGTCCCATACACCCATCAAGAGGAGATCATTCCCAGTTTGTCAAACACCCTTTGAGCCACAGTTTGGGGTCTCTTCCTTTATGGAGTGTTCCAGAGAAGTACGGTGGCCACTGGTGGGCTGGTCCATCCAGAGCTTTTGAGATGCTGCATCCTGCAGGGAGCTCTTCCCGGTTGATCTCTCCAGAAACCAACACACCATGACAGGAGCCACTGGCAGAAGTCAGGGCTGAAGTCCAGCTCAAAGACCAGCGCCTTGGTTGGGGTATTTCTTCTACACTCTGATATCAGCACAGTGAGTTATCCTGCCAAGTTCATAATTTGCTGATCTGGCACAGGTAGTGCACCCCTCTGAGCATTTGGGGATATTTAATGGAGTTTGGGTTCCCATGTCATCTCAAAGCAGCCTTGGGCAAGCTACTTAAGACTTCTCCTTAACTCCAGTAGTCTGGATTTCAAAACTGTAAGGATTTTCTAGGCTTCCACATGGCACAAGTTTTCAAACCAAACTCACTCCAGCTAAATGGTTTGAACTTCACAGTGATTTTCAGCAGGTGCTAAATGCACCTGAAGGAATTCCCAGCCTTGCCTCCAGAAGATGCTGCTTTCTCATGGATGCCAAATGTGTGCTTCTACAAGAGCACTTTCATCTGCAAGAGGGTCCTGTTAACCCACTTCTTCCCTCATCATGTGGATTTTTAATGACTGAAACCTTGTAAAGAGACACTGGTTTCAGGTGTTTCCAGGGCTCAAGAGACACGGCAGTGAGGAAGGCAGGTTCACAGCACAGGTCACAAACCTCTTGGGCCAACCTGGCAGCCACAGCCGGAGGCTGAGAGGACCAGAGCAATCTGCTTCAGTACATCCTTCATATCAATCTGGAGATGCTGGGATGAGACAGATGCAGCATCATTTCCCCTCTGCAGCAGCTCAGCATCCCTCTCACCCCAGTGGCATTGCAGCCCCTCCTGCATTCCTGCTTCAGCCCTGAAAACAGGCAGCAGTCCAAACGCACAGTGTGACAGTCCATACCCTCCCCAGAGCAGCTGTCCAGAGATGCTCTGAGATGCACTCCCGAGATAAACACCCTGTTAACAGCTTCTTCAGCACAGTGAGACCTCCAAAACGTGGGGTGCCAAGAGTGTGGGGGTAATTCCCTGCACCTGGACCATTGGTATAAAATTATTTAAAAATAAACGGGGATTCTGCACCCAGCCAAAGTCACTATTTGTGCATAGGGTTCAATGCCAAATATAAATATTAACTTGAGCTTCTCAGCCCCCTTGGTCAGCGTGGTAAATACACATTTTTGTAATTTTGCATCAGACATGCGTAACTTCTCGGAAGTGACTGCTGCCCTGAGCGGCTCAAACTCTAACCACTAGTAAATTACTTTTCTGTGGATTTAATAAGGAATTTGTTATATATGAGTTGGAATCAGGTTTAGGACACAGATCTCTATTAGTTTAGCCAGAGCTAAAAGGATCAGAAATGATGCTGCCACTCTCCAGGGCAGGGAAGTTGCGTATCACCACACAATTAGCACCTTTTAGTAGAAGTGGGTAGAGAGGGAAATTAGCAATTGAGGGTAGAAATGGTGAACCGGCTATGCAAGAGCACCATTACAGCCAGCAGTCATTTCACTGTGTCCTTCTGGAGAGGGTTAAATGTGTTTGGCCTCCACAGGTTTCCAGCATGAGGAGAAGCTATCCAGGGATGGAAGAAAAGGAGGCTGTGTGAAAGCCGTCAGACTTCACACAAAGCACTGTAATGTTTGCCATACATAAGAGCATCCTTGGCAAGGGAGGCAGGAGCCTGTGCTCAGAAGCCTGGAAGTCTTCACCACAAAATAAAATACCAAACCAGAAAACAAGCATTGCCCAGAGGCACTGGTGGCCAACAAACTGCACCCTCTCTTGCTTTCAAAGCACAGCGTTAACTGCCATCGACTTCGGGTGCCAATGCCAGAGAGAAGTCAGGAGGAAACTACTCTTGGAAATCTCACTTAGCACTTGACAACATCTTTGAATATGTGGCCCAGGCCGAGTTCATAAGCTTGTTGGGGAAAGCATTGCACTGGGATTGTGTAAACACAGAGCTGGCTGATGGATGGTCCTGGTGCCACACAGAGATTTATGCATGTTCCAGCAAAACTTCCTGAATTAACAACCATTTTGGCTTAATACAGGGACACTCAGACTTTGCTGATAATTGCGGGGGGGAGAAATGATAAGCAGAAGTCACCACACTGTTGCATTTTCCAGACTTCAGGAGTGAGCTGGATGCAAGGTCAGATGGGATATTTTTAGTTGTGTTGGGAGCAAAAGCACAGCAAAGTGGGCAAGGGATGAAGCAAGAAGGAGCTGGAGAGATTGTTGGTAGATGTTCTCACAAAACTGCCTGAGGATGAACATTACTTGTTATTTCCTTCATTAGGAAAAGGAGAGATTGTGCTTATAGCCTGAAGATGAGAAGCAGAATGTCACACTGGAAGAAGAGAGCAGCTTTGAGAGAGAAAAATGGAAATGGGGTGAAATACAGTGTTACAGACTGACAGCTGGCTGCTTGTAATCAGCCTTTCTTGCCTGGAGCAGGAGCTCATTGGTGTGGCACACAGGAGTGAGAAGATCTGTCTCAGTTGTGTGTGCCACTGGTGTGACTTGGCTCCTGGAAAGGCCAACGACAAGCAGGGTGTCAGAAGTACCCATGGATAGAGAGAGGGAAGCATTTAACGCAACAGTGCTCAGGCAAGATCTTGTTGGAATTCTCCAATTCTCCAGTTGAAGAAAAAAATGCATTCAAGCAGGGACAAGCTTGAAGAAGAGTTTCTGGGATGGTCAAAGGAATGGGAAACCTATTTTATGAAAGGATCTCTACAAACTCAACTTACCCAGCCTGGGGGAACAAAGGAGGAGATATGACCCCTGTAAAATGCACTGGGGAAGGAGGCAGCACATTGCAGTAACAAAACAGCTCTTAGACAAGAATGAAGACACAACTGATCCATGCTGGACATGTGGGATGGAAACTAGACATCTGTTCCTAACCTTCAGAGGAACACGGAACAGAAACAGCTTTGCAGTGGGAGGAGCAGAGGCACTCAATGTAAAGATGGACCTTGATCACTTGCAGAAGGAATGAGCCGGTGGAGCAGCTCACAGTCAGTCCCTCTGCCCTGTGATCCCGCTGGGGTCAGAGCCCTCTGCTGTCACCCGAGTCCTGTCACCCCCTTCTCACCCACCCACACCAAAGAATCTCATCTGGCTCATTCCCAGCCAACAGATTTCAGTTGATGTTCTCTCAAGGGAAGATGTACAGGGAGAGGAATACTCTTCATCCAGCTTTTGTGCCTAGAAATGGATTTCTCAAACATCTTGGGATCTCTGATTTGCTTCTAAATTTGGTATGTGGGTTTTTTCCTCACAGAAAACTTAAAACTTCCTGTATTCAGCAAAATAAGGGTATTTTTAAAGTTTTCTTTATTTTTTTAAATCTATTTTTAGATAGTTTTTCATGGTTTCTTTGGAAAAAAGTTGTAGAACTGAATTAGCAAGTGATCAAATGCCGACTATCAGGAACTTCAAACGGCAAGCCAAAAACTTTCTATCAGAAACAGCCTGCTGAAGAGCAACGTAGGAGAAAAAGGATCTGAAAGATGAGGAGCAATATGCAAGCAACAGCCAGTGCCAGGAATCTCCAGGGTCTGTAAACCCTTAAAATGCCAGACAGACTGCAGTGAAAAACAGCCTGAAAGGTAGAGAGGTATTAAACACTCTGCATGCAACAGTGTTAAATATAAAACTCAGCTGAACTGAAAAGAAAGCCAACAAAAACTAGAGGCTCTATCTTAGCATCCTGCATGCTGTACTCTACAGATAGCAAAGGCTGTGCAATTTAAATCTGTAATCCCTTCCCAAGCAAAGAGGCTTTTGCAACAGCGCAATCTGGATGTCACCAGCATATGAATAGGCATCTTGGGACTGATCTGGAGAGCAGAGGTCAAAGTTTAGTGATGTATGTACTTGTCTCCCTAATGGCTCTTATTGATTATTATCCATAGATAATAGAAACAAGCAACATCTCCAAATCTGCCTCCCCCTTTGGGCTAGGTGCTGGCAACCAGGAGAAAGCACCTTGATCTCCTAAGTCCATGCTGTTTGTAGGACATTGAAGCCTGTGATGAGTAAAGACACAAAGTTGCTGGACAGACTGGTGAAACACAGCAAGAGGAAAATGGTCAATAGATCTGGGTAACATCTGCATAGCAATGATATGTGGGATCACAATGTCAAAAAATAACTCCTGATAAAATATATTAAAAATATTAGGATAACATGAGGGAGGGAAGAGGAAGTTAACATAGCAATTCAATCACTTAAGAGAATTATGCATTGTGAAAGGGGATGAAAAGCCCCAGCACAGGTAAAGTCAAATTCACACTTGTCCAACCTCAGGTATTTCAGCCAGGCACCTTCAACATTGCAGTGAAATTATCCTATTTGTGATACCAAGTCCATTGGTATCTCCACAGTGCAAGCACAGTTTTATTGTGGCATCTTCCAACAAGAGAGCAAAAATGGGAAAAGCACAGGAGGATGGGACCAAAAGTACCAATGCTGTGTGTTCCTAGCACAGTGAGCAGTGCAGTGGCAGCCAGCCAGCACAGTGGTGTGAGCAAAGCCAGCTCAGGTAGGGCACTGGCAACGCCCTCGGGTGGAGACCAAGCCAATAAATAAGCAAGGTAAGGGTGATTATCAGACCTCCTCAAACTTCCTGAGTCTGCAAGGTTGAGCCAGAGAAAGCAGGCTCACTCTGGAGACTTGGTACTCCTGTTTCTAGCTGCTGCTAGAAACTGGAAGTGAGGAAAAAAGCCCAGGAAGCTCTGTCTACAGTATTTCAGAATCTCAGAAGCCATCCCATTTGGGTTCAGGTTCAGGAAGCAGCTCAGGCAGCAGAGAGGCCCTGGCTCTCTCTGGAGATGTTTGTCCACCTCCCTAAGTAAACACAAGGTCACCAAGGCTGGTCCTGCTGATGTGCTGCCTGAGTTCTGTCTGTCTGCTCTGGCCATCCTCATCCTCAGCCATCTCCCAGCTTGCAGGCTGAAAGGGGCAGAGGAGTTTGGCAGCACTGCTGGGCTCCCCTGGACAGCAATGGCCATTTCCCACCAGTGGCTCCTGCTCCTGGCCCTGTGGGACGTGCAGTTTGCTGGCAGGGGCTGCATAAACCTGCTTATCTACCTGCACAGCCTCTCTTTGAAAAAGATGGGTCTGCACAGCAGAAAAAGTAGAAAGAATTTGGGACCATAAAGCAAAGTATGGACTGTGTCATCGATATTGAGGCCATAGCACAAAGCAGAGCAGCAGCAGCTGTGCTACTCCAGTGGAACTGTAACAACATGATCCCAGCCCCTGTCAGGAATGTTGTTGTTCAATACATATCTAAGTGACAGAGCAGCAACAGGCCTGCTGCACGCTCAGTTTTCTCCAGGTACAGCAGATCTGCCTTGCTCTGGGGCGTATGGAGGCACCAGCTCCAGGCAGCCAGAGATGCTGTGCTCTCTGCAGCTGGTGTTGGGATCTCCAGTATCTGGTGGGAGTGCAGCTACTCAGGACTCACCAAAACAACAACAACAACAAAAGCCTCTTTTCTGTTGGAGTACAGCTGATTTCCCTTCCTCCCATTCTCTTAACAGATGTCAGAAAAAAAGCATGAATGGCTGCAGCTCTGTGCTCAACTCGCAGCTTTCACACTTGCTGCAGAGCTGGCCTTCTGCTTCTGAGCTCAGTTCTGGAAGGTGTTGCTTTTTCAAAAGAAAAATAGAGAGAAAGGGGAAAAAAAAACCCTTAAACATTTAATAGTAAACTCCTTCAAAAGAAAACTTGCTTCAAGCCAAAAAACATTCCCCAAGTTTCAACTTAATGTGGATTTTTACAATGCTGTAATAAACACCTCAATATGGGGGTTTCAAAATGAGAATGCTGAGACAACTTTGCTCCAAGCAGCTCAAATATATACATATAATATATAACGTGTTTTTTTAAAGAAAAATCCAGCTACCCCAAGGAGACATTTTGTGGTGCTTCAGTTACATACACATATAGAAAAAAACCCCAACCAAACATAGAAAAAACAAAATGAAAAGCTGTGGATTTGTGAGTTGCCCATAATTCCAGTCAGGCAGGAGCAGGACTCTCCCCAGAACCAGATCATAGGTCTGGATGCTCTTGCAGCAGATGAACCTCAGAGCACTACAGGATGGAAGCATTTCCAGGTGAGAGAAGGTGAGAGTGAATTTTCTGAGCACTGAAGAAATGCAGAACCTACCTGGCCCTTTTACCTCATCCAGACTCCAGCCAGGTTCCCATGGACTCTGTGACTCTGAGCCCAAGCAGAGCAGTGCTCCAAGTTGTGCCCACTGAGGCTGCAGGCGTCAGAGGGGATCCAGCAGTGCTCTCCAGTGACAGGTAGGGATGGAGTGAGCCATTAACATTCCTAGGGCTGGAAGAGTCTCAACTCCTGACTGCTCAGATGGTGAATGGCTTTTCCTGGTGTGTAAGGTGGGATCCCAGCAAAGCAGAGCTCTGGGTGTGATGCATGAGCACATCCATCTCTTCTCAGGGCCGAGTCTGGCTGCTCTGCAGACAGATGTTGATTTGTTTTGGAATGTACAAAAATGCCCTTAAATCCAATTTAGGCATTAAAGGGAAAAAAACCCATGAGTGCCTTATGGCAGCTTTGCAGCCCTGAAGGCGCCTACAGCTCGTGGGGGGGACAGAGGTGCTGATCCAAATCAAGCACCGTGGTGCTGCCAGCCCCAGCATCCCTGCAGAGATGAGCACTGGGACTCTGCTGCCAGGGGACCAATGGCCTTAGGCTGGTTTTCATTCTTGCCAGCTCCCTCGTGCTGTCACACAGAGGACGGATTGGGAAAGCTGCAGCAGGAGCACAATCTGCATTTCTACGGGGAAGAGACTGCAGCCATGAGTTAGCTAAACTTGTCCAAATAAAGGGGGGGAAAAGCTACTTATGTTGTTTCCCCAGCCTCTGAGCAATATACTTCCCCAGGATCAATTCATAACAGGTTGTTGTGTTCAGAGCTAAAATTAATCTTACAGCAGGAGAATGAATTAAAACAATGAAGAGCTTCCTGCATTCATTGCTAAAAAAATTAATCTTCTGAGAGCTTCCTTTCCTACTTTCCAACTGGCCACCTTGCTTTCATTCAAGGAAAGCCTGAGTAAAAAAATGTAAAACTGCTTCCAGGTGGTTTTGGTTAAAGCAAACAAAGAGCTGTGAATTGTGTCAGAGCCTGGTTTCAAGGCATGGCAGAAGGTGGAGGGTTAGCCAGAAAGAGAGAACCACCACTGCTGAGATACAGCCACTGGCTTAATTAGGTGGAATAGCTATTAGTGATTCCACCTAATTAGATAATTAGATTAATTATCTAATTAACTGAGATTGTTGTTAGACAAAGGCAGGTAGAGCTTCAGAGGTGATAAGGAAGACATCAGGGCAAGGTTACTCTGATTTATATTGATTTTTTTAACAGTTCAAGAACTCCCCTGATTCCCACATTTATTTACCCAAGTCTTGCTCCTCCAGGGTTGTTTTAAAGTGATTAAAGAAAAGAAGGGGGAGGATGTCCTTTTAAAAAATAGAGAGGGGAAAAAAAAAAGATATTTCACTGCAAACTTCCCCCATACTACTGAAAATCTGGGATTTGGCAGAGTGGATAAACCAAACGGGGCAGGAAAATGAGAACTACCTGAGCTCCCCCTTTTTTTGTGCTTGGATCTTGCTGTGCACCCTCCCCGCAGACCTCTTTTGGCTACACGGCGAGTTTGTCTTTGGGGAGAGAGACAACATGTGAGCTAATGATGCACCAACAGCGAGCAGGAGCTGTGGCTGGCAGCCTTTCCTCCACGGCTCTCTCAGAGCTGGCAGTGCTGGTGGGAACCACAAGCCAATTAAGGAGGCCTCGTTGTGGCAGACGTGGCGTAAAAGGAGCATTAGAACATCCTGCCCCAGAGAGCCCTCGGTGCTGGGTACCCAGGGGCGAGCACAAGGCAGGTTTGCAAGTTTAATAAGCCAAGTCCTCCTCGCTCAGGCGTGAAGATAATATTATGCCAGGCAGGCCCGGGTGGAGGAGGCAGAGCTGGAGCCTCCAGTTTCCACAATTTCAGCACCTGCTTTGAATTTCACCACCGTGGACTCGGGCCCAGAGTGCAGCCCAAATTTTGGGAGGCACAGGAGGGCACGCAACTGAATCCACCCTGTCCTCCCCATCCTCCAGCTATTGTTAGATGCATCAAGGAATTTGACCCACTTTGGGAGTTTCTGGTGGTTTTTCACATTCCATTTGTCCTTTCTGACTAACATTTTGCACTCGTGTGTCACAGCCCTGGCTCGGCTCCCTGCGGTGGATGCTCAGATTGCTGGAAAAAGATCCAGCTGCTGTATCCCACTGTGTTTAGAGCTTCTAAGCTCTGAGGGGATCCAGGACATGACCCACGCTGGGTTTTGAGGCATCCTTCTTTCTCACTGAGCTTCCCTCCTCCAGTTGGCTGCTTGAATTCAGACCTTACAGGCTTTGCACACTTGCTCACACCAGAAACACAAGCTTTGCACTCTACGATATAATTCTTGCAGAGGCTCATAACAAATGCAGTCCCAGGTGGGCTTTTCTCTGGGTTTTGGAGCTTGGCTGGTCCCTGCTCACACTGCAGTGCACAACAGCAGTCAGTGATCTGGTGAGAAGGATGTCCTCAGGACAAGGGCTCTTTGCCTCAGCTCCCTGCAGGGATCCTCACAAATCAGCCATATGGCAGAAGAAAATGGTTTACACACCTTGTCAAGAGCTCAGAGGTGACTTACGGTTTATCTCCTCTGGCTCTGGTTGATCCCACAGATGCACCAGCCCCTTCCCACAACAAAGGCCTCTCCATCTCTTTCCCTGACTCCTGCTGCACACCTCTGAGGTTTCTCTTTTGTATGCCCTCCTATCACTTGAATTCTTCATTCAGCCTTAATACCTGTGTATTATAATAGCTTAATAACTTTTTAATAGCTTCAGCCTGTCTCCTGAGAGGTACAGAAATAAGCCTGTCTTTCCCAGCTGCAGACACCACGTTAACAGATCCATTATTGGTCACACCAGGACCATTAGAACTCTCAGCTACCATTGCCCCTGCTCCAGTGCATGTGCCTTGACATCCTTTTTGGGAAGATGCTCTTCCAGGCCACGGCAGCATCCCATGGAAAAGCTGCATGGTGTCACTGCCACACCAGTGCCTTGGGTGCCTCATGGGGCTGGGCAGGCTGTGTCCTGCCAGGTGTGGGATGTGGGCCTCCCACTCTCTCTTCCTGCACCACAAACCCCCCCCAGAGGCCACAGCCACCATCTCAGGCAGAACTTGCTGTTTCCTGACAAAACAGCCACGGGAAATAAAGGGTTGCAAACACAGAGCAGCCACATCCCTGCGAGCCGTCAGCCATCTGGTAAGAGTATTGGAGCAAGGGACTTTCAAAGCCAACAGACACTTATTTTGCAGAGTTTTTCCACTGTAGAGAAAAATCACAAAAATTTCTATTTTGTTGTGTCATAATCCTGGTAGCTAAGAGAGATTTTTATCAGTCTCAGCAAACTCTGAAACCCACAGCAGACCTTGGGGAAGGAGCGCTCTTCAGCCAGCCACAGCATGTGCTGCTCAGGGAAAAGAAGGTCCCTAGGAATCCTGGAGGGTCATGGCCCCTCTGGAAAATCTTTCCCCAGTGGTTTGAGTCTCCTTGGAAATCTGTCACCAATGTGCCAAGGCTGTCCTCTATTATACAGCAGGACAGAGGGAGACCACAGACTGAGAGAAACGAATTTAAAGCAGATTTTCAATCCCTATCGCAAAATCTGGCTGATCTGCTACTGTTTTCACCCAGTTCAACAAGTTGCAGGAATCAGGCTGCAAGAAATCAGGCAATAAAGCTGGAGGCTGATCATCTGCAGAATCCAGCAGCATTAATGTGCTGATCACATTTGGTGCTGAAGGGCCCAGGTGGGCAGTTATTTAATTTTTGAGGGCTTGGAAATGGAACAGCACATCCCCAGAGCTCAAACCCCAGAGGACAGTAAATCAGGGAACGGTGCACAGGCAGTGCATTGACACTCCTCAGCATAAATATCAATATTCACACTGCGGTCAGATTCTGTGAGTGTGGGGAATTGGTGTGGCAACGGGATTTTAACGAGGTCTGGCTGCGATTAATCCCTTTCTAGGCAGTTCCTCTAAAGGCTCCATTCCTTGCTCAGGAATTACGAGACTAAAGTGAACTGTAAGGGACCACAGCGAACACACAGATGAAGCCATCCGAGGCTGGAAAACAAAGGCACTTGCTGGAAATTATTAAAACAGCACAAAAACATGGAACTTACCCAAAATGGAAGGTACATTGGAGTGAGTAAGAAATATCATATTGCAATTAATGCAGTACAGGCCATGAGAGCAGGACAGAGCCTACCTACAAAAGAGCATTCCAGGACTGGAGCAAAAGCTGTGGCCAAGCCTGGCAAGCGAGCTGGGGGACACCCATCCCGGGCTGGGGCAGATAGGAAACAGCAGCAGCCCCGACAGGGGAGATTAAGCAGCACTCCGCAAATAAACTGAAATCAGTCACTCAAATTCCTGCTCTTACATCATCCACCCTGCTGCTCTTACCCCTGCGGCAGAGAAGATTCCCTGCCCAGAAGGCAGCCTGGCTGCTGCCAGAGTGCGCTGGGAAAAGGGAGAGCGAGTTTGCTTTGCAGGGGAAGCAAACGCCTTCCCCCAGCCGATCTCCATCGCTCTTTATCTGCCCGCAGCTGCTCGCAATCTGGCCCCGCAGATAAGGAAGGCAGCGCTCCCCATCCTCCCCGTTCCCCCAGCCGGTGAGGTCTGGCAGCTCCGCGGTGTCTGGAGCCGGGGATGCAGCGCCACGTGGCAGGAGAGCCCAGCTTTGGCTGGAAGGTGGCACGGAGTGGCAGCTGCCCGTGGGGATGGCAGAGCAGGCACTCACATCTGCTCCAGCCCGCAGCCCTCCTGTGCTTCAGGAGGGTGCTGAGGGCACGGGCTGCTCTGGATGCCTTCCAGACCCATCCCTGCACTCCATCCTTTTTGCCATCCCCCTTCGCAGCTGTAGCAGTCACTCGGTACCCTCCTTTCTTCCAGCTCTCTCAAGTGCATCCTCTGTGAAAGGGCCAAATTCATCCCAGGTGTCCACACAGAGGCTTAACTGGAGGGACGCTGGGGATGGATTTAGCCCATTACACAGCGTGTTAATCATATTACTGCAGAAATCTGACGCAGTTCCCAAAGCACAAGCTGATGAATCCTCCTGGAGCCCAACAGGCCTCAGAGCCTCGTTCCAGCATGCCAGAGGTTCTTTTATTCATTAATCATATTTGCTTAATAACCTTGTATCTCTCCAGCGGAGGGAACTGCCAGGCTCGCATAAGGTAATTGTGGGATGGCTCTTCTGGAGAGCTGGAAGTACTGGCATTTTCAGCCCGTGTGTGTGGCACAGCCCTGGAGTAATTTCCCTCCTCATCCTCAACCACGAGGGCACGGGGAGGGATGCAAAGCCCTGCAGGTGCTTCATACCCTTCTGTCAGTGCTTCTCCCTCAATCTGGCAGCAAAGTTTATGACAGCAAATGTATGATGTTCTGGGTCTGAGCTGCCTCTTGATTGACAAGCCCCCGCTGAGCAGCAGCAGCACGTTTAGTGCAGGTAATTACTGATGATGTCAAGGAAAAAATTGCAGAGAAGATCCTGTTCGCAGCCTGTTAATTGTAACTGTTCCTCCCGCTAAAAGTTTTGATAGGTGTAATCCATCAAATGTGCTTTATGCAACTTTGCAGGGCTTGACTAAAGGCCGATTTTATTGCTTTAGAAATCAATGGGGGCTGCACTGTTGGAAGCAGAAGATCCCCTTGGTGTTTCCCCATCTCCTGTATCAGCAGCCAGTGGGAGAGAGGAAGGTGCTGATTCCAGAGCCTGTTTCTCTCTGCTGCTCACTCGCTCCATGAGGTGTCTGCTGCCGACGTCCCAGGAGCATTTTTTAGCTCTTGTAGTCTATTAAAGCCTCAGATTAGTGCTCGTGTTGTTCCAGCATGTGGTCTCGCTTTGTAGCTGAGGTTCAGGAACTGCCCTTTGATTAGGCTCGCTGAGAATCAAGCTTTTTAAATATCCTGTGATTATATCACTGGAAATCTTTAACTGGCACATTTTCCCAAGTCTGTGCTGTTTGTGTGTGGTTCGTTTATCAATCATCCCAGGGTTCTCCATCCCCCAATACACTTGTTTCCATACAACATTGCCTCGGTGTCAGTGCCAGAGCAAAACAGAGTGACACCCCACTACAGTCCCCAGTCCCCAATACATTTTTCCCCACTGTTGTTCAGGTAAAGGATTCCCAGCTGGCAAATTCTGTGGCTGGAGCACAGAAGCAGGGGTAATATTTGACTGCTCATTCCCATTCAGTGATGTCCACCTCACCCACAACTCAGCTGCACCCCAGCAGGTGATGCAGCACCCCCGAAGGGCCAGGGGCTTGGAGGGGACAGGCAGTGCCCACAGGGAGCATCTGCAGCTGCTGCTTCCTCCTCTTCCTCCTCCCAGATGAGGAGCAGTTTCACATCAGTCTCATGGCTGCAGTTAAACTACACCCCGGGCCAGTTTAAAATCAAGCCCAGATGGGCCCTCTCCTTCTTCCAAGGGATGGTAAATCCCCTTCAAATCCCACCGAGCTCAGAGGTGTTGGGGAAGGCCCTGAGCCTGGCGAGGTGCAGCTTTCAGCTGGCACTCCTGTGCTGCCAGCCCTGCCAGCTGCTGCTTCATCCCTGCCACCATGGACTGCCTTCACTCCCAGTTTACAGCTGGCAAAATGCGAGTGGACAGGCACCCAGGGACACCCGGGCAGCACACGTGAGGGGGGCACAGCAAAACCCTGCTCTGCTCCTCCCTGGCTCATCCCAGCGGGGCAGCTCATCCCGCTCCGACCCGGAGCAGAAGTGACGCTGACGGAGGATGACGGGAATGTCAGTGCTCTTCCCATCAGCAGCACAGCAAAACAGGGAAAGCATATGTGTGGAACTGTGTCACTCCTCTTCCTGAAGTGCACCACCCCGGTCCCCACTCTGGAAAGAGAAAATCAGGGACCTGCTGGTATGGACCATATTATGGGAAAGAACTTGGGAAATTCAATTGAAATGCTTTTAAAAAGCGAAGGGAAAGCCAACACCCTCCCAAGGCAAGGAGACTAAAAAGCTCTTCAGCTTTTGGGAACAGCCACAAATACAGGCTGGTTCTGGCAGAGTCATGATATTGTTTAATGACATTGCTGGAAAGCTGACTGCATGGTTTAAAAGCAACCTTAACAAGAAGTAACTATGAAAATGTTAGTTTTGAAGTTACAGGATGAGGAGAAAGCAGATTAGTCTATGCCGTGTGTTAATGGCTGAATCAGTGTATTAGAGCAGGAATCTGCACTTGGTCTCACTGTATAAACCTGCTCGATATTTCAGCAGCGAGATATTTTTGCCTTGGTTCTCACAGAGAAAAATATACTCATTTATTTCCCCGAAATACCATATTATGATGGATGCAACTGCCAAGTTATAGCTAATGGATGTAACATGATGGAAAACATCATTATTTAGGTGTGGGAAATTGTTCTTTAGGAATCTGGTGTCTGTAGCAAACCTGCACTCCTTGAACCTCAATTCCACAACGCATTTCACATGTGGATTTTAAGTGACTGTTTCTAATTAGTGTATCACAGAGCCCTGTCAAAATACCTTTTGGTGAATGGCAACAACGTGTGCACGGGATTTTAAATCCCATCTAGACAGCAGCTGTGGAACCCGATGCTTGGCTGAGCAGCAAGAACACAAACGTGGTGACCATCCCCAGCACTCGTGGGTGCTGCTGTCCCCCCGCATCCTCTCACATCCTGTGCCTGGGGACAGGACAGCTGGCAGTGCAGATCAGGCTGGTATCCTGACATCTGCAAAATGCTTCTTCCAAGAGCCCTGCGGCTCCCGAGGGCCCTGCAGCTCCCATCTCCCACAGCACGGGCACCCCAGGGCCACACTGAGGGGGTGAGATGCCTGGCTCTGCTGAGAGATGTTCCCAGCTGCACAGGGAAACTGGGAGCTCCCCAGTGGCTCCTGGCACAGGAGGAAGGCGTTTTCCACTATTTCCCACAGGAAAATGAAAAGCAGCCATCAAGGAATGTGAGTGCAAGCATTGCAGCTGCTGCAGTGAAAATTCATCCCTGGTTTGGGATTTCCCCTTGGCGCCTGGGGTGATGGAATCGGCCTGGTGTAACACCTGAGGAGAGCTGCTCTCTGCCCAGCCCAGCTCCAGAACCAGTGCTGAGCTTTCTTTGGCCATTTATTCACAGCCCAGCACTGACTCCCGTCACACTGCCCAGCCCGAGGGTCACAGCTCACAGATCAGCGGGCCCAGCAGCCCCAGCCCAAACACTCCCTTGCAGCTTTGACACCATTTCCTTGCAGCAGGAGAAACCCCTCTTTGCACCCCAGGAAGGGCACACAAAAACACGTGCAGCTGGCTCCCTTCAGCAGCACAGAGGCAAATGCTTCAGGTGTTTGATAAATGCTCCTTGCTTCCTATTAACGCTTCTGCTGTGTATCAAAAGGAGCACTAAAGCTGCCTCTGCAGCCCGAGCAGGGGCACTCCTGGCAGTTTCTGCTCTGCTGGAATAACACGCTTTGCTACTTCAGTGCTCATTTGTGCTCCCAGAGCTGCACGGGCAACTCCCACTGAATCCGGGCTGTGCAAGGGATGGGTTTCTCAGCACTCAGCTGCAGTTTGAGAGGTGCCAGCACTCAAAGGGTGCTTTGGGGTGCTGCCAGATCATCCCTGTGCTCAAATAGGAGGGAGATTCCAGATGCATGGAATGTGGGCTGAGCCTTTCTGATCACTCAGGCTTGGCTGGCATCAGAGGAACCACCAGACCTGGCTCTGACCAGCTCTGCCAGCATTGAAAAGTCACTGGCAACACTGTCTCTCCTTAGCTGATTGAGAAATTAATGCTAATCACTTTGCACCAAGCCTCCATCACCAGCAGTTTTGTGACTTCGCTGTCTTGTGCAGCGCTCCCTTCTGCTTCTCCAAATTGCCCCAAAAAGCGTGGTCCTCATGGAGCCTCAATGACCAGAGCACAAAAGAATGAAGCAGCAATAATGATCTTTTAGAATCCCAATCTCAGATCATTTCAATGTTTAAGCACTTGGCAAAGTCCTGACTGTGAGAAGAGAATTCACCATGCGGGATCCAAGAGCCCGAGAGGGGAGGCTGCTGCTGCTCTGTGTCCTCAGCACATGCACAGTATAGAGCACATTTATAGAGATATATTTATGTACATGACAGACAGGCACTCACACAAACTGAGCCAGCACCGATGGCCTCATCCTGCTCCCCTTTCTGAATTCACAGGTAGTAAGGTGGGCCAGGGACTCCCTGCCCTGCACAAACCTTGCCAGGGAAGCTGTCACGCTGGGAGCCAGAGCCACAGACTCACAGAATGGTTTGGAGTGGAAAAGGACCTTAAAAATCCTCCGGTTCCAACCCCACGCCAGGGCAGGGACACCTTCCAGCAGCCCAGCAATGAGGAGGCTCAGTCGGCTCACGAGCCAGCACGCAGCCCCTCGAGTTATCCTCATTAGAGCTGGTACCTGTTGCAGAGCCAGGCTGGAAGGAATTGCATTAGGCTGTTTATGGATGAGAGCAGAGCTGCAGGAGGAGGAGGAGGAGAAGGAGGGGGAGGAGGGGGAGAGCTGTGCCGCAGCCACCGCCGCTCCCGAGCAGGGAAAGCCACCCCAAGGGGCAGCTGGGGAGCCACAGCCACCTCCCAGGGGTGCAGCACTCACTCGGAGCCAGCCCCTCCAAACAGCCCTCCCGGAGGGGGTCCCTGCCCCAGACAATTGGGGACACCCTCTCCAGCAGTCCCGGCACACAGGTCAGGGCATTGTTGCAGCCACGCTTTTCTCCAGCCGGCACAGAGGGCTTGCAGCTGCTGGGGGTTTTGTTTGGCTTTTTCTTTTTTTCTCTTTCATGGCTGGGAGCTTATTGTGCATTTCCAACAGCAACCGAGTGACCCAGGTGATAATTCAGCTGCCACTCGGCCTGGCACCGGCAAAACTTGGACACATTTCAGACACCTGGCATCACGCAAGGAGGGAGGGAGACAAAGGGATCGATACCCTCTGCCCCAAAGGCAAACAAATGGCATCGATTAACTCCAGCGGCCATGGAGACTCGCAGGAATTATCTGGGATTCAGCAGGTCTCACGGAGACAAACTCCTCCACGTGTTTCTCTCCGTAAGGAAATGGTTTCATCCCCTTGTGCCTCCTCCCCCGGGCAGTGCTGTGGGGAGAGTCCCCATCTGCTCCCTCTGTCAGAGTCCCAAACCCTCCAGGAGCACACACAGGGGCAAGAGACCTCAGAAACAGGCCAGAAATCCCCCTGGGATCACTTTTCGGAGGAGACAGACATTAAGTAGAAAACAAGGGGTTTTTGCTGCAAAGAGGAACAATGCAATTCCAGGGTTTGGAGACAGATGTGCCGAGAGAAGCAATCCATGCCTGGAGCTGCCAACGCCTCGTTTCAGCTCCAAGGCATCCTCTGTGTGAAGCAGCTCTTGGGATACACACACAGCTCCCAGCAGGATGATCCCTGATTCTTCTTCCCTGGAACAGAGTCCTGGTCCGGGTCTTTACACTGCATTCTCCTGCTGGGGCTCAGCTCAGCCTCAGGCTCCCCCTCAGCCCTGCCCTTCCCCATGGTCCCTGCCAGCATTTCCTGCAATTCACCACTCCAGGCTTGAGGGAGGTCGGGAGTTGACACTTTTCTGTAAACTAGACCCTCTGAACTGAATTCCCCCTGGAAATTCTGGAGGTGCTGATGTTCCCCTGGCAGGGCTCGGTGGGACCTCCCAGGCAGGCAATGAGCACAACTCCCCAAATCCTGTCCCAGCAGGGTCTGTAAGCAGGTCACAGCCCCCTGAGAGGGGGACACTGCTTTTGGCACAAATCCCCACCCTCGCCAGCACTGGCAGCCTGCTGCTGCTCTTGGTTTGTCCCAGGGGCTTTCCCCAGAGCTGCTGTGCTCCTGCTGCCTTTTCCTCTCCTCTCCCTTCACCCTTGCACTGCTCTTCTCGCTGCCCAGCTTGATACTCAGCCAGCAAGGACATAAGCCACTGATAAAAGGCTTTTATTTATTATTCAGCCATCTCCAGGGTTTCAGTGCCACAATGCATTACCCTACTTCCCATATCCATTATTTATTTCCTGGTTCAACACAGGTAAAGCTAAAGTGAATGTGAAAGATGTTTGAAGCCCATACACAAAAGATTAATCCAGCCCAGATTCCCCAAGCTGAAATCCCTTCTCTGCTCAAAACTCGGACTAAAGATGAAATCCTGCTCCTGCTGAAGTCAAAGAGAGTTTTTAATAATGGATTTCAAGGGCCCAAAACCTTCACAGGTATCTGAAGGAGCAGTGGTCCTGGATTCAGGCTTCTCCTCCAGGCAGCCCAAAGTGGGTCTGCCTCACCACCCCTGTTTCGGGGCAGGGCTGCTCTCACCATCTCCCACACAAATTCTGAGTTCCCAGTGCTGTGAGACCAAAACATCTTGGGTGGGATCTTGCTTCTTCTTGCTTTCTTTTTTTTTTCTTTTTTTTTTTTTCTTTTTTTTTTTTCTTTTTTTTGGCATTGAGCATTTGAAGGGAAGCAAATTCAGGAACTGGAGATGCTGCCGAGCCCTTGGGTCACAGCCTTGCTGCCATCTGCAAAGGAAGCAATCGAATTTCACCTCAACCCCTGCAGGATGCCTGCCCTGCTCCCGGGCTGGCACCTGCTCTGGGCACCAGCACTGAGCTCCCATGGACAGCATTTCTTCAGACATCAACAGGATTTCATCGGATAAACTGTTTCTCCAGGAAGGAGGGGGAGGAATTTAATCTTCCACACCTCAGTCCCAAGAGGAGAATGAAGAAAGATCAGCTGAGATTATTCAGGCATTTATATTCTGTGGAAAGCCAGCATTCTTAAGAAAAGGGAAAAAAATTTTAAAAAGGAGAAAAAAATCCCAAAAATAAAATGTTCCCTTTTTTTGTCATCCCTGCTGCCAAGGACTGAGGAAGTCAGAGCAGGTAGGCTCAAACACAGCCTGCAGGAATGTGCTTTGCCATCCCCAGACCTGGGACATGGAAGGGGAGCTCCTCAGCACAGGGACATTCCCTCCCTGCCTCCTCCCAGCCCTTCCCACCTGCTGTCCCCGCAGGCCCATCCAGCTGGGGCTCCCCAGGCAGTGTCCCTGCCAGGCTGGGCTCCAGGGACCCCACATCTCCATCCCCACCCTGTGCCTGCTCCGAGCTGCAGGACTGCCTTTAGAATTCAGCTTTCAGCCCAGGTTTCAGCTGGCAGCAGGATCCAAGTGATGTCCCACAGCAGCTTGCACTGGCCATGAGCACCCCAGGAGCCTGCAGAGGGCAGGGACACAGTGCCCAGCCAGGAGCCAGCCTTCATGTCCCAAAATCCGTGTCCCCCTCGATGTTCACCCAGGGCTTGCTGGAGAAGCGTGGTGGAGGATGGAGACCCGGACACCTCTGCTCGCCACCTCTCCTTGCTCTGCAGGAGCCGGTCAGGAGAGGATGCTCCCCCTGCCTCTGCCACCCCCTTGGCTGCGACAAAGCCATCTGCAGGGGGCTGAAAGCCTCCTCAGAAATGCGAGATCTCCCAGCCGGGAGTGTTGATCCAATGATTAGCGTGTTTGTTATGTTAAACACCACTACTTAAACACGCCGTGCCCTCCAGCCGCCGGCTGGGAGCCCGTGTCAATATTGGCTTGGGAGCAGCAGATAAGCGAGAGAGGTGAGGATCCCCTCCCATGTGCCACAATGACTCCGCCGGAGCTCTCAAACCTTCTTTGATCACTCCCCGCAATTGTCTTGTCATCAGGAGAGGACTGTAGCTCTTTATAAATAACACGAGCTTTGATGTAATATCGCTACGTTTTCTCCTAATAAAATGGCCTCGATTCAGCCCAGCCCTGAGTAAAGCCCATAAATGTTGCTTTTTCCCTTCTTAAGAGCACACTTAAGTCCCTCGGAGAGCTCGGGAAGGTGCGCACACACCCGGCGTGTGGAGGATTCATCACACGCTGCAATTTAGCCCTGCACTTAAGTGATTTGCTGAACCGGAGCATTAAATGGGAAGCAGCGATTTCTTTTAACCGCCTATAAATACCATAAGTTCTTCTCATAGCTGGAGCTACTTTTAATGACTGGTGCTTAGCTACATCGAAGTTTAAAACCCCGCGGAAAAAAAAAAATAAAATATATATATACAAGCCCTACTTCAGCACATGGCGAACACAAAAGCAACATTTCTTGTCCATATGGAGAACATATTGGCTGAACTCAGCTTCGAGGCGACCTTTATCTTCACTCCTGAGATGAGACCAATTAAGGCGGCGGTGGCAGTGCTGCCGGTGAGTTATCACTCTCCTTCCTCAGGCAGATAAAGGTCAGGCGTGAGGCGATGGGATGCTCCCGAGCCACGCTGCCTCTGCTACCTGTTGCCCCGAGACAGCCGCAGATGCCCACAGGCTGCTCCCTGCTTGGCCCGTGGCGAATTCCCAGCTAACTGCGAGATTTTGGACCCTCCAGCCTGAGGAGAGGCGTCTTCAGACGCACGAGTACATATAAATATATAAAAATACGTATATACACACCCCGGCACTGTGCAGGGCAGAGCTACAGTCTGAGCAGCCTGAACCAAACCCTTCCTGCGGCCCCGGGGGTTTCTCCCCCCCGCGGGCACAGTTGGGGACACACGGTGGCCTTGGAGCCATCCATCAGCACGGCCGGGGCGCAGGGCAGCCACCTCCCCCCCGGGGATGAATTACAGAGCAATAAACCACGCTCGTCTCAGCAGCAGCGTTTTATGCCTGCCATCAATCAGGAGACACAAACAGCTCCGTTCCCTGCAGGGCTGGCAGAAAAGTGAGGCAGAAATGGGTGCGCAGGGAGCCCCGGGATTTATGGGGGGTCCCGGGGAGGGTGGGAGTGCTGGGCACCTTTGTACCTCTCTGCCCAAAGCTGCCCAGTTGAAAAATTCAAATCGCAAAGTAAAACCCTTAATCTGTCAGGAGCTGGGGGGTTTTGGGAGCTGGGTCCGGGGGAGGCTTTGGCAGGGGTGGTGCAGGTGCATTTTGCCATCTGCTCATCTGTTTGATCTCTAACTGATAAAAGAGCATCATGCGGAAAAAAAAAATAAAAACAACCCAACATTTCGGGACTTGAGGTTTTGGAGGAAGGGAGTTGAATATGAGTGTTTGGGGCTCGCAAAGCCTTCAGTGGCCATTAGGTACCTCAGTGCCTTGCTGAATATGGCCCTAAACATCTGCTTTCCCATTACTTACAATTAAGAGAAAGAGCAGAATCCAAGCTGGCACATCCAAACGCCTCAATCCTCAGCACAAACACCTGGACAGGGAGAATTTCTCCCCCTGATAGCTGCTCCCTGGTGGATTTGCATTTTCCTATTAGGCTGTTTCTCCAGTGGAGTGGAGCTGCTTTCTGAAGCATCCCAAGCATCCCGATTCCAGCTCTCTGGGGCAGCCAGCCTCCTGTGCAGACCTTCACCGAAAGGAAAAGGCAATAAAAGCACAGACCCCCAGCTCATTCTTCACGAGGAAAGCTCAGATCCCCGAGCAGCACAAAGTCTGCAAAGCTGTTTCTCTGGGGCACAAAGGTTGAACGAGCGCAGGCACCTCGAAACCCCTCGGGGGCAAAGCGCTGCCTGGCTGCCCCAGCCACCAGCACAGCAGCTCCTCCCGTGCCCCAGCCAGATCTTCCCCCGGCACTGGGAGCACCAGAATCGCTCATCTCCACGGGATCCCAACGTGCTCCTTGTTTCCTGCAGGAGACACTTCAAGGACACGAATAACAAGGGATAATGACACAACAAAGTGCCATTCAAGTATTTATGAAAGGGCTTTTCCCTGGCTCCAGGTAGCTTCTATAAAGCCATCAGTTTTAATGAGGGTTTTGTTGTTACCCAGTGTTTCAGGATCTTATGTTTTTCCTTGCTCTGCTAGGAAAGTTTTCCTTGCTGTTGTGTAGATGTTTTTCCAAGCTAAAAATAGGAGTATCTTTTTACCAATCAAGTCTGTCTGGGATTATGTATTCAAAGAGCGTGACATAGAGATGTGGAATAAAGGTTTTATGAATCACAAAATTGAATTCTTTAGGGGCTGGCAGCATTTTTCTGAATAAAACAACAACTTAATGTCCTACGTGTTGTACTTTATGAACTGGGACCTAAACTTATCTTGTACAAAGGAAATTACAGAGGCAATCATGGGAGGTCTTTTATTAGTATTTCTTCTCTCTCCGGCACAGAGGAGAATATGAATTGATTGTCAAAGATTTTTTAAGTGCCTTTGATTGAAGAGATGATCTCTGATAATCTGCTGGAGGAAAATAGAAGCCAACAGCTGCTCCATTTACAATCGCTTAGCCTCCAGCTCTGGCGGTTTGCTAAATAACTCTTTTACATTCACAAACACATCTCAGTGTCACGGCCATGCCACACACACCTCCCCGCCCCGGGAGCCTGATGGGTGCCACAAATTTCATGGGGCTGCAGGAGAAGTCACACTGAGGTGCTGGGAACACCCCCAGTCCTTCTCCATCTCCCCAGCCTGCGTGCTGGCTTTTCTCAGCAGTGCTCCATCCCTCCTGAAGCTGGGAGAGAGTGAGGAAATCATTCCTGTTTTAGAGCCCAGGAGAGAAACTAAGCCACCGGTTGTCCTGGGCATTTTGTCTAGCAGATAATTAAAACATCAAGGCAGAATCTTTGCTGTTAATGAATTTTGAAGGGGTTGCTGATCCCTGCATAACTCCCCCCCCCCTGCATTTTCCCCTCGCAGCTTATTACATCAAGCCACTGTCAGAGCCATTTCAGAACTCTGGTAGCTGCTTATTGCCATAAATCACATTTGCCCACACCACACAATTTGTGTTTATTTCAACACCATCATTGCCCAGGCAATCCCAGGCTGTGCACGGATCCCAGCCCGGAGTGCCCAGCAGGAGGGCACTGCCAGCTCCCCTCCCTGCCCAGCCTTTGCCTCCCCAGGCTGCCAAACCAGGACAGGTGATCATGAGCTGCTCCAACCCGTGCCAGGTGCTGGGCAGGAGGCAGCACCAGCCTCTGCTACTGCTGGGTTTGGGGACCACAGCTGGGATCTGCTCCCAGGGAGACCCTTTGCTGCTCCATCCCATTTGTAAAATTAATCGAAATGACCTCCAGCTCATCAAACAGTGCAGGGGGCACATCTGCAGCACCCACCTCTGCACACGGAGCAGAGGAGAAAGAGCAAAATCCAAGCTGGCACATCCAAACGCCTCAATCCTCAGCACAAACACCTGGACAGGGAAAATTTCTCCCCCTGATAGCTGCTCCCTGGTGGATTTGCATTTTCCTATTAGGCTGTTTCTCCAGTGGAGTGGAGCTGCTTTCTGAAGCATCCCAGGCATCGCAATTCCAGCTCTCTGGGGCAGCCAGCCTCCTGTGCAGACCTTAACATGGAGCAGCCCCTCGAGAGCACATCTGGAGGAGCAGAAACCTCTCAGGCTGCCGGTGACTCCCCCACCCCAGTGACAACATCAGCCCTCAGATGTGGGAGCAGGGAGCAGCAGTGGCCAGGGCAGCAGCCCCACACTCCCTCCTTGCCTGGCTGCAAAGCCTGACCCAGCAGGAAAATTTACATCCCACACCTCTCCTGCAAGAGGTGCCTCGAGGCACCAAAAATCAATCCCTCGGTGCAGTTTTATTACCCAGTTCAAAGTGCAGTCTGAAGATGTCCAACATATTTCCTCCTCCTCCCTCCCTCCCTATAAAGGAGAGGAGGAAAATTGAGTTGCTGGCTGCTGTTGGCCCCATCCCTGCCCCGGGCACTCCCGAGCTGGCTCAGCAGCACTTCACACGTGTTGCAGCCTGGTTTCTTGGCAGCCTGCATTTGATGCTATCCTGGAAAAAAGGCTCTGAGAAGCTCCCAGGCTCTGCATTTAGCAGGAGCAACGCCTTTTCCAAAGGAAACACTCAAAGGGTTACGCAAGAATAAAGCTAAAAGGGCTTGTAATTAGTCAGAGTTGGGCAGGGGCTAAATTAGCCAAGCAAAGTCATTACTCGCCTGAGATGTTCACTGCAAGGCAGCAGAGGATGCACTCACATCTCCTCCAGCTACAGAGACGGTGTGCTAGGAGGCTTTATTTATCCCAGGAAACCCCCAGTGCCCCGAATGAAGCACAGCTGGAAACCACTGGCCCTGCAGAGCAGCCACCTCGTCCTGCTACACTGGAGGAACTGATGGGAAGCAGATAAACCTTGCCCCAACCCACCCTGCCCCAGCCCGGCCACATCCTGCACAGGGTTTCATCCTCTTTGGCCTCCCTCGCAGCCAGCTGAGCACTCTGGGGCAGGTGGGAATAAAGAATGGGATAAACCTTGGGGGGCTTTGCCTGCTGCCTCCAGCACTGTCCCAGATGCTGCAGCTCCAAGAATGAGTGGGAAGAAATGGTGGTGGATTTTGGCCATCGCTCCTATTGGAGCACCTGCCGAGGCAGAACTGACCTTTTCCTTCTGCCACGAGGCTCTTTCTGCCGGGAAATTTCTCTTGGATGCTGCCTGGGGTTGAGGGATCAGAGAGGATATGCAGAAGATGCCAGTTTGGGCCAGAGCAGTTGATCAGAGTGTGCTGGGAGTGTGGCTTTTGGGAAAGCCCTCCAGCCTGAGGGAACAGAACTGTGACCCACGGGGAGATTCCTGAGCAGGAGCAGCCCTGGCAGGACAGGCAGGGCTCTCCAGGATGTTTGGGATGCAGGAGTGAGGGCAGGACTGTGCACACAGCTCAGGGCTGCCCTTACACATGGGGGTAGGAGCTGTGTTTGTGCCATGGCAAGGTGTGAGATTCCTGGAGAGATGGAGGGAAACTGAGGCAGTTTCTCAACACAAACAGTTCCCAGAGTGCTGGAGGAGCACAGCTCCAGTGCCCTGACCGGCACTGCTGGATGAGCCCTGCAGCTCAGGGGACACAGTACCAGGGCCACAGCTGCCAAAATTGTGACACGGTGCCTGTGGGACACCCCCAGCTCTGCCACCAAACACTGGAGATCCAATCTCCTCCTGGGGTGTCTGAAGCACAGGTACAAACCTGTCAGAGTTTATTTTCAGGATGCAATTCCACCCTAATTGATACCATAAACGTGGAATCCAACCAGCCCTCCTGCTCCCTGCACCCTGGGAGTGCTGCTGGCCCGGCAGGATCCTCAGCACTGTAGTTATAGCAACAGGCACCGTCCTGATGGCAGCACTTACACAATCCCAGCTGCTCCTCAGGGAGTGCAACTCGATGCACAAACCCCTGAGCAGCCACAGCCACAAACCCCACGGGCAAGGGCTTGGCCATCCCTGGAAGCCAGGTTGGAAAGGGCTGGGAGCAACCTGGTTCAGTGGAAGGTGTCCCTGCCTGTGCCAGGGGGTGGGGATGAGATGGTCCCCTCCAACCCAAAGCATTCTGTGAGCCCCTTCCTGCAACTCTCCTGCCTCAGGCGCCTTGGGGGCTCCCCAGACACTTTCACACTGTCACCTGTGGGCACAGACCTCAAAAAGGCAGCTCCAGGGGCCCCAGAGTGTTCAATCCACGTTATCCAGAACAACTCCAATGCCTGCTGCTGCCCCCGGGAGTGAAGCGGGGTCAGCAAGGCACGCTGGGGTCTGTAAGTGACACTTTGCTGATTTTCTCTTCTTCACCACACGCAGCCAGGCTAAAGAGCAGCTCTCCTGCTTGCAGCTCAGACGCCCTGCTAGAAAATCAATAGTAATTTGGTGATACTCTGGCACTTGGCTGGCTGCATTGCAATGCTTGGGAGGAGCAGCTCCCATCCCCAGCCTCCCGAGCAAGCAGAGACCAGCCAGGGTCAGGCTGGCCTTGGGCAGATACTCTGGGGCCATTTGAGCAGCACAGCTGATAAATCCATCGAAAACTTCAGGAGTCTCATTTTGTGCCTGTCCTCTGATAGCAGAGAGCAGCCTGGAAACATCCTCCCGCAGCAGGGCAGAGCACATCCCACTGCTCCCAGCACACTCAGCCTGAAAGTCCTGGAAAACAGGGAGCACACCTTGCATCAGCCTCAGAGAGCCCTGACAGGTTCATGTGTCAGATTTATATCAAACATGCCCATCCTGCACCAGCAGCAGGTGCCCCAGTGTGGAGTGTGGGTACCTGGAGCCTCTGTGGCAGGAGAGCAGGCAGGGAGCACCCAGGGATGGGACCAGCTCATGGATTAGCCACAGGCTGATCCAGAGGGACTATAGGGCACAAAGCACAGGAACCAGCTTATTTACCTCACCTCGGCTTATTTATCCCCAGAAACAGAACAGGAATTAAAGAATTCAGTGCTAGAAACAGAATTGCTGCTTCAGGGCTGGGAATTGCCGCTGGATTCCTGAGCCAGCACAGGACCAGGCTAAAACAACGTGATTCTGTTCCCTGTCTTGACCAGGGAGCCAGGAGCAAAGAAAAGTGGGCATCAGCCATGGTTTTTAAAAAAAATCAGGAAGCATAAAATAGCTGTGAGCTGCTTGGAAGCAAACCCAAAAGCTGATGGAGCGGATGGCATCTTTGTTTAATGAAGAACAGAAATTGCTCTTTTCTGCAAATCCAGGACAGCACCAGCAGGGCTGGATTTCAGCAGCTTTTAAAGGGCAGCAGGCACGGTGTCTTTAAATGATAAATAAAATGTAATGGCCCGACATCAGGAGCACAATCGGCCGCTTTCAGTGCTCCCCTGTTCCTTTAATTCTTCTCCATCAGCGCAGATATATGAAGTGCCACAAATCCCTGCCGCCTCCCCATCTGTGTGGCACAGCCGGCAGCACCGGCCCCGCTCCGGGTTCCAGCAGCATCGGGAAGCAAATCCCTCCCGGGGAGCAGCAGGGAAGGACATGACTCTTCCCCCGGGGCGCTGTCTGTGATAAGAGGAGAATTAAGACCGCCAATCTATTTCTAATGGAGAGGTTACGAGAGGGCATTTGGGAAGCAATTGAAAGGTTGGTAAAGGGGCTCAGCCAGGAAATGTATGGAGTCTCATTACCTTTTATCTTCCGAGCACATAAAGTTTGCAGAATCTCTGTTTAGGTTAGCAGGAAGGCTCTGCAAGAATTATACACGCTGCCCACACGCTTATCGAGGCGAGGGGCTGTGCTCCATCAGCCAGCTGCGGGCTCGGCAGAGATAAAGAGATCCCCGAGCCCGGCAGTGACTCGGGATAAATCATCCTGTCCTCACGCTGCCATCAGGCACAACCTCTGCCTGGCCCCTGAGCTGCCAGAGCCAGGGAGGGAGCGTGGCCGGGGCTGTTCCCATCGCCCGGGGGCTCTTCCTGCAGCCAGGGAAAACAGGGAGCGCCCAATTCAGTGAATTCCCCGTTCTACAGAGCCATGGGGACCACAGCTGGAACATGTGCAGTGTTTGGATCAGTTGTTTTTCAGGCTGGACCCCAAGGCTGGAGCCAGGGGCAGCTGGGGAATTCCCTTTTTTCTGCACACAACCATCACCAGCTCCATGGGTGTCACTGTCCCTCTTTGCCTTCAGCCTGGCTGCCCATCAGATCCCATGGATTTCGTGTCCATCAGACCCTCCAGAACCTGCTGCTGCTCCAGTGCACCGCTGGACAAAAATCCCATGGAAACATCTGGCTCCACCACACACATTTCCCCCCCCAGACCCTCCATGAGATGCAGAAAACCACGCGGGCCAAATGATTGTATGGGGAGGTTTGGGTTGGATATTAGGGAAAATTTCTTCACTGGGTGGTCAGGCTCTGCCCAGGGAAGTGGTGGATTCACCACCCTGGAAGTGTTCAAAAACGTGTGGATGTGGCACTTGAGGACATGGGTCAGTGGAGAACTCGAGAGTTGGACTCGATGAACTCAGAGGCTTTTCCAGCCTAAACAGTTCTGTGGTTCCATGACCCTGCCCTGTTGCTGTGGCCAGGAGGGTTTTCTCCAGCCCAGAACACTGCTGGCAGGGCTGGCACTGGAGAGGGGACAGTGGTGACCATCTGGGCTGGGGGACAGCAGTGCCCATCAAGGCTGTCAGAGCAGCCCAGCCCCGCGTGGGCGATGTCACCACCAGAACCTGGGGACTGTCAGAGCCATGAGGGCAGCACAGAATGTCCAGAACCTCTGCAAATGCCAGGACGGGCACACAGAGAGGGACAGCCCCTGCCTGCAGTGTGTGCAGGGTGGGCACTGAGGGCACCCAGGGAAATCTGTCCCTTCCAGTGCCCCAGCAGTGGTCACGAGGCACGGGCTGCTCACACAGAGCTGCCAGGCCACAGACACACAGTTTGCCACCAGCCAGTGCCACCAAGGCGTGAGGACACTGATGCTCATAACCCACGTCCCAGAAGACTCATTGGTTTGTTTAAGCACCATATTTACACCCGGAGAAGAAAACTGCCCGCGTGAAGGAGAACAAATTAAAATTCAATTTCGCCCGTACCAAATAAACGCTCTCATCAGTGGGAGGATGGTAGAGATATATTGGTGCTCACATAATTCCTTGGTGGATTTTATGGGCCAATTGATAAAAAATATTCTCCTGAGAGCAATGCACATTATTTCTAGAGCTCCAGTATTTTACTAGCGAGATGTGTGATTTACACACTGTGTGCTGAGGGCTACCCCGGCGTGGGCAACACAGACACAAGGGCTCCATGGGGAATTCTGCCCTGGAATCAAGGCTCAACACCACCTTTTGAGATTGAACTGTCTTCGTTTTACTTCACAAATTTGTTCTTGTGTCAATCAGCTCATCAGGCTTTTCTAGGCATGTAGATGATTTTAGGGGAGGGATAGGGGCCCTGGAGAGACACCCTGGTGATGGTGACACGACCTGAGCTCTGTTCAGGCAGTTTCAGGTAAAAAAGCAGCATTTGATTTTGCTGATTACCTCTCGAGTTGCTCGGATCAAATCTTACTTTCCAAAAGGCCTTCCCGTGGCTTCAGGGTGTTCACCACGAAACAGTGAATTTTTGGTATTTCTTGGGTATTTTCAACAGCAGGAATGGCTGCTGCATCCCTCAGCCAGAGATCCCAGATTTAGCATCCTGTGGGAGGCAGCTGGTCGCAGTTTGCAGGGCTGCCTCGGGGGCTGCAGCCTCGGTGTCTGTCACGAGAGAGCTGAGTGTGAGCTGGAAACACGGGGTGTGTCAGATCTCAGCACTCTGTGCAGCTCCATGTGCTCAGCAGACCCAGCAGAGCAGACACTGAGCTTTCCAGGCTGACCACTCGCTTTGAAATCAGATGTTGCTGCTGTGTCAGCTTGGGTCCACACCTCGTATTCTCCCATTCCTTTTTTAAACTGCAGCAGCAGCTTCTCAGAGCACCCAAACTGTGACCAGACACTTAAAAATTGCTGCAGTGAGCAGCAATTGGAGCCTCCAGTACCAGCACCACGAGGATTTACACCAAGTCCCTCCCACACCCTGTGCCTGTGCTGCCTTTTGGGACTGGGGGCTTCTCTGGCTGCCCAAACTTCAACAAACACACACAAAACCACGTCCTAATCAATAATTTATGACACTGAGATGGCAGCATAATTCAGTAACTGGAGGGCTTTGGGCAAACCTCTGGTAGCAGAAGGTGCGAAGGGCTTTTGGCACGAGTTTTATTTAAACACGTTGGATCAATTTGAATCAATCTGACATGTACACACTCCAGGGCATGGCTAGTTTCAAATCAATTAAACTCCTTATGACTTTATGATTAGAAACCTGAGGTTAAAAACATTAATATAAAATCTCAGTTTGTAAAGTGAAACGTAAAATCCCAGCGTAACGTTTCACGAAGATCACAGGAGCCATTATGAAAGCTTCATTAAACAAACAAGGTAAGAGTAATTAGGCTGTAAATTGAGTACAGTAGTAAAAAAAAGAGGGAACTATAATTAGGAGGTGATGGCCACTTAGCTAAAGATAAGGAAATATGGAGAAATGTGCAATTTCAAACAAAAACACAATTTATTTCCCAGGGGATGGTGCATCCAAATGAAACCTTCAATGGCAGAAGTTGGTTGAAGCAAATAAATACAGGACAAAGAAACTGGTCTAAAATTGGCCTGGAAAGAGAGAAAAAGCCCCACATTAAGCAGCAAGGTACAGATAGGGCTGGTATAAAATAGTGAATAAAATCCTAATTTGTATCATGGCCCCAAGTTTGGAGCTTTGATGCTGCAGAGCACTGAGCAGGTGTTCAGGTCTTCCCTGTGGGAACATTGGACCTGTAAATGCCACTAATGTACATGTCCAGGACTAAAATGTGACCATAATCACCTGGACTGAGGAGGGATGGGTTCAGGGTGGGGCTTGGGAGCATTTCCAGGGGAAGCTCCACCAGTAGATTTTGCCTTCTTGTGCATTTAGTGTAGGAATTGCCAAATTCAAACGTCACCCCACTAACACAAGTGACAGAAATCTCACAAGAACAAAATCCTTCCAATGAGCATTTAGAGCGTGATGGTTTTGCTGCTTCTCTGGCTGGGCACAAATGATCCAAACAGATCCAAAGCATCCCCAGAGATCCAAGCACATCCTTCCAAACACTGTGAGAGAGCCTGTAAATGATTCTCCTTCTGAAATGTGGATGATGCTGCATGAGTTTTATCGGCCTTGCCCAAAACATATCCATTAATACAAAAACCCACTGGGGATGGGAAAATGGAAGGGGTTTCCCAGCAGCTCCCTGTCTTACACACAGGGCATAGATCCCTTCTGAGGGCACTCAGCCACAAGTGCCAAAGGGCAGGGTCCAAAGTCCTCAAAGTTATCAGGAAAACTCCTCAGCCTCAGTGAGCTTTGCACAGGGCCTGGTGCCAGCAAATCTCCTTCTCTTTGTTTTAATGGTGTTGAACACAGGAGGCCCACACACGGCTGTGGGAACTTCACCTTTGCTCACACCCAGTGGATGTTTCCATAGAGATGTGGAGGATCTGAAGAATTAAAATGCAAAATGTAGAATCAAAGAATCATTAGAAGGGTTTGAAGGGACCACAGGGGTCATCCAGGACAATCCTAACTGATTCCAGGCAGAGGGACTTCCAGCAGACCCTGCTGGGCAGGCAGCCCAGGTCATGTATTGTCCTCTGTGGTGGTGCCACAGGAGAGCCAGGCAGAGCAGTGTGCCCAGTGTGCCAGTGTTCCCAGTGTGCCCAGTGTGCCCTGTGTGCCCAATGTTCCCAGTATGCC